>JAMAHJ010000021.1:331765-380382 GCA_023627475.1 Aspergillus sp. S3505 | reverse complement strand
AGTAGTATCAATCGATTCCGCGTGAAGTTAAATATAAGATTCGAGTTTTCCGCAATGCGGGAACTCGCTCAGAAGGTAGGGGGGGGTTCGCCACTGAGGAGTTGTTCGGTTAGAACGGTGTAGTAGGTTAGAATGGTGACTGGATAACAAGGGAGTGTGATTGACCAGTCAAGTATGATGGGTAAATTGAAGTTTGAATATGATGAGAAATTGCTTCTTTGACTTGGCAATATTGCCTTCTCGTAGCTTTTATTATCATTCCTACTCGGCAAGTCTTTCTCAATTAATTCGTGTTCTATGAACACAAGCGTTTTACATTGGGGGTATGGAAAAGAAGAAACGGAGAAAGAAATGATGGTATATATGATTATGGAAGGTAGATTGTTCTAGCTAGATAGGAAGGAGAGGTAGAAGAGCCCCACGTGGCATAGGCGACGTTAGCCCCAAAGACGAATAGCCGGCAAGGCCTAATATCCTCAACAGGATGATTCCAATAACTGCAATTACTCTGTATACAATAAGATCTTATTATACTACGGAGCTCTATTCAGCGTTCAAAGATTACTTGATCTATTATGCTATATCACGGCAAACCTCAGTATAACAAGACGTGTCACATAGCAGTTGAAGAAAGGCCTCAAAGGACACATCCAAATTAAGCCAAGCCTCCATACTTCCTCAGTTTTTCAATTCGCGTATAAAAACCAGCCTTTAGTAATAATAAGGGTTCGCCGGATCAGTCAAGTCGAAAATAACACTAGAGTGCGGCTTAGCACCACCACGCTCCGGAAACTCTTTGCTGAAATCAATGGTCCGGTTAAAGCTCAAGCTTCCATCATCGTTGATATCAATGTACAGCGCCTTGAAATCAGCAGGAGTGTTGATGATACCAATGTCTCCGGTCTGCACAAAGTAGTCGGTGACGACGAGATGCTTCTGATCAGGCGTGACTTTGACATAGTGAGGACCAACGGTGGGCTGCTTCTCATCTGGGTCATCCAGACGCTTGACGTTGCTTAGGTCGCTGATATCGAGAGCGGCGATGTGGTTTGCGGTGGTTAGGGTGAGGTAGATGAAGCGGCCGTCTTGAGTGATGTCGGTGCTGCAGATTGGGTTAGCTTTGTATTTATGAGATGATACAAAGGGAAATTACTAAATAGCGACCGTGTCGCGGGCCTTGGGACCGAGATCATAGAGCAGCTCTGCTGTACCCGGTTTACCGTTGGCGTCCTTGCGGAGGGGATAGATGATCCACACCTGTCCGAGATGGACAGCAGTAGCGAGAGCAGCTGACTCTGGGTTTCCAGGAATGAACTTGACATCTTGGATACCACCTCCCTGTTTCAAATTAGCCTGAATTTACCTTGATGATTGGTTGAACCTACATCAGGAATGGTAATAGTGTTAAGGATCCTCTTCGTGTCAAGATCCCACAGACGAAGCGTGTCTGCATGCCGAACACCAAGACTGGGCTTCAAGATACTGATAGGCTCTACAAAGTCCGAAGTAAGGATGAGCTTCTTCTCCCAGTCAATGCTCAGTCCGTGAGGAGAATGTTGCTCGCCAAGGATGTTAAGGGTGCTCTCCACGTCTTCGGGCCACTCGTGAATGATATCGAAGTTCTCATCTGTCTCAATTAGACGGCCAGGAGAGGTCCCCAAAGCAGAGCCCATGTAAGTGATGTAGAATCCTCCATCGGGCTTCGCACGAATCTCGTCTGCGATGGAGGCGAGGAGGGCACGGTTGCTCTTCTTGAACTTGGGGCGGTAAGGGTTGGTCGTGTCAAAGTAGAATGCAGTATCCTGGTAGTAGAATGAGATGAGGTTCTTAAGAAAAACAGTCAAAAGTGTATCCTTACCTGGGTCTTGAGCAGGGACAGCAGTCCACCGCCAACCAGAGTCTTGCCATCAAGAGATGGACCAAGATGATGAGGATCGTTGCCACTTGATGGGACATCAGTCACCCAAAGGAGGGTGCCAAAGGTGTCCTGTATCTGTTAGACTGTTGTTCGACTCGACCTCAATAGGAAACTTAGCAGATACTCACATCGTCAAGACTGTAGGTAGCAAGGAAGTCTACCCAGCACTGTCAGCTTTGCACGTAAGAGTTATGGGATTGGAGTAAAGGAAACGCACCCTTGTGCTGCTTATCACCAGAGCCAGTCCAGAAGTAGCCGATCTTCTTGGGCTTAATGTCACTCGGAGTAAACGGGGGGCTTTCAAGCGGAGGAGTAGGAATTTGCAAGATCGGCAAAGGAGGGGCATTCTCGGTCAGGACATCCGTGACACCCGGGATGCTGGGAATAAGAGGGGGGAGAGAGAGGCATTCCCCCAGAATAGCCAGAGATGCGAGAGGCACGAGGGAGGATCTCATCTTGGTCTTTGCTTGATGATGAAAGGCTTGATGCTGAGCGGATTTGAGCGGATTTTCTTCGGCTTATATAGTCGTTCAATGCTCTATTTCGCCGTTCCTTGGGAAGGCCTTCTTTTCCTTTTTTCTCTCTAGCAGCACTCGGTGACTATTCCCATAAAGCACGCAATAAAGTCATATTGTAGATACTGCAAGAAAAACTTCAATATCACAAGACGACTTTGGCCGGATGAATTGCGACACCAACGACAGGAACACGAGAGAGCGAGGGAAGGGAGCAAGCTCCTTCCGTATCAGGAATACAAGGAGAATGAGCATAATCCAAATATCCACGCTGGGTACAGAGCCAAGTCCGACTAAAATAAACATAATGCTTTGATCGTATCGAACCCGATATTTTGTGTGATAGATGATAAGGAGGCCCGCCGGGATTTGAGATCTTTCAGAGCCCTAGGACGAACCCAAAAGACGGCACTAATGCATCTCGGGTCACTATTACACATGGGCTTTGCGTTCATAATGCCGCTTCCTTCCCATTTCCTCCGAGAGGTCCGCTATCCTTGATCGCCGGTGCTGTCGGGAGTGATTCTTTTCTTTGGTTCAGACAGTTATAGATATCCGGCAAGATGAATAAGTTACGGCTATAAGACATGGCATTATTCGTCAACGACAATGCGAAGGAGTTCATGAGCAACTCTGCGTTTGCCAAGGAAGGCAAAGCACAAATTACCCTATAGCCAGGGCTCACTTCTAAGGCCCTAATCAAAGCTTACTTTGGTGCCCCTGCACTCGGACACCATGCCAAGTATTGTATTCGGGATTTACTATTGTAAATCAGGGTCTTGCCAAGAACAAAAATGTCAATTGAGAGTGAATGATGCGAGATTTCTGCCCGATGTCAACATTTCCTCTCCAGCGGGCACCCGCATCGACAGTGGAATTACCCGATTGGGTAGATGTCAAAAATTTGCCAAGAATGTTGTTATGCTCATATCCACCTCGCTTGAGTAATTTGTATCTGGATTTCAATCGGCAACCTTGAAGCGACCTCCAGGCGAAATACCAAAGGGGAAAGTCGCAACATGAGGCGGAGATGTTGTGATGAACATTTTTTGTTCAACTATCGTTCAGTCGATCCTTTTCGAGCGGAGGGGTATGGAAAATAAAGACATATATAGATAGAGGATTGGAAGCTCATTAGGGAAATAAGCCACGCCTGCTCCGGTCAAGTTTACGAGTATTCTTCGTCCAACTTTCACCATGAAGTCACAAAGCTTTGCGCTGGTTGGATTCTTTCTCTCGTCTGCCTTTGCATCCCCCACTACCTCCAAAAATGACCAGCCAATCAACGGACAGGGCAAAGGAGCTCCTATTCTAGGTAGAGTATCTTCGACATATTGAAAATGGCATCTGCTAATTACTCTCTCAATAGGCGGAACTAACAGAGCCCTGGATCTCCAAAACCCTGACCACCTCCGTACCCCGAGCACCGATAACGGCTTCGTACCGAACGTCAAATGGAGTCTTTCTGACTCCCAGACAAGACTTTTCCCAGGCGGCTGGTCTAGAGAGCAGGTCATTCAAGACCTTTCTCGAAGTCATGACATTTCCGGGGCTCAGCAGCATTTGAAGAAGGGTGCCATTCGGGAGTTGCATTGGCATAGAGTGGTAAGACATCTTGAATGCTATTTAAGTGTAAGTAATAATAACAGTCTTAGGCTGAATGGGGCTTCCTCTACAATGGATCTCTTCTCCTCACTGGAGTTGACGAGAACGGCGCTTTTCAAACCGAGAAGCTCAACACGGGGGACATCTGGTACTTCCCCAAGGGTGTTGCTCATAATGTCCAAGGCCTGGAAGATGAGAACGAATACCTTCTTGCCTTTGATGACGGTGACTTTGAAAAGATTGGGTATATCCATACACCCCAAGCGGTCTTAGCATCTACTGACTGACGTCAAAGGACCACGTTCATGGTCGACGACTGGATTGCCCATACCCCTCGAGAGATCCTCGCGAAAAACTTTGGCGTCCACCCCTCTGTCTTTGAGAAGACTCCGTCAAAATCCCCTTATATCCTCAACGGCACCGTCAGCGAGGATCTCAAGAAGGAACCACTGGGCACTTTGAAGGGCAACAACTCATATGTCTACCACACCTACGATCATCCCTCCGAGTCTGTCCCTGGACAAGGTGGTACTTTCCGGAAGGTTGATTCTACCAACTTCCCCATTTCGACTACGATTGCTGCTGCGATCGTGGAGCTTGAGCCTAAGGGTCTTCGCGAGCTTCACTGGCATCCTAATGTGAGCTCTATCTACCATGTTAGTCAAATAGAATGCTAATGTGTCTAAAGGCGGAGGAATGGTTGTACTTTCATAAAGGAAATGCCCGCGCTACTGTTTTCATCGGCGACTCCAAAGCTCGCACCTTCGATTTTACTGCTGGTGACACTGGAGTTTTCCCTGATAACAGCGGTCACTATATCGAGAACATTTCGGACACAGAGAAGGTGGTTTATCTCGAGCTCTACAAGAGCGACCGCGTGGCCGATATCTCGTTGGCACAGTGGCTCGCCCTTACCCCTGCCGACACCGTGGCTAATGTCCTGAAGGTGGACATTGAAGTTGTCAAGCAGATTAAGAAGGAGAAGCAGGTTATTGTCAGGGGTTGAATGCCTTTTGCTTTGCCCTATGCAAATACTACGATGACCGGTGCTTATCTAGTCCTATAAAATGGACTTGATGGTAGTTATATGCTTATATTCACATGAGAAATGACTGCCCATGTCCATTTATGCTTATTAATTATCCATATAAAAATTAATATTATTAAGGCTTATATGTCGTATATTATATTTATGCATTCTTGATCAAGCCTTTGTTATGTATTTAAGTCCAACCGTGATTTGATTAGAGTGACGTTAGGTCATTGGGGATTCAATCTCATTCCCATTACACCCGAGGTTAACCTGCAAGCAGAGGAAAAAGAAAAATGTCTAGAAATAGTGACCTGGAGAGCGACATTCTCCAAGATCTGCTTTGCCAAACATAAATCACTTCCCATATAAAGGATTGCAGGAGTAGCTTGTTACAGATCCCAACGTATCAAACTCACGTGACAATACGGGGAGTCAAGGTAGGATCATTGGATAACAGACTACGATGAAGATGCAGGAAGAAACAAGGATGTTACCCAGAGGATCAGGATGATATTCAGCTGTCGTAATCACGGCTTAGTCAGGGTCGAAAGTAACTACGTATCAAGCGTATATGGTTTAGGTCTCTGATTCTTGCAAATGAAGCTATCTAGGATCCTGAATAAGGCCATAGACTACCTAACAGAGTAACCTAAGCGAATGTGCGGTTCTAATAGTAATAAGGGCAAAGGAGTGAATAAGCTGCTTGCGCCATATGATATCAGTGAGGCATCAATCAGGCATAAGTTGGTATTGTTCGGTAAGGAACCTCTATATTCCTTGGCATTGATAGAAGGTAAACCGTATACGACTACTATGATAACTACCATCAGGATGGTAGTCTAAGATGGTATACGGACCGAAGATATATAAGGACGCTCATTCATGTACTTAGCTTAGTTCTTCGCAATCAATTCAAGTCATTCAGCATTGGTTACCTTTCTAGGTTCTGATTCGTCCGCACTTAACCAACAACCCAGCATACGTGCTCGGTTGGCCTTGTTTCTCCACTCGTTACCTTTATCGATCCTATTTGTTGAATATCTTACAGAGCCTGGAGGGGGCGATATACCCATCGACGCATTACGAACCGGACCCGGAGGGGCACTGAGCATACAGACGCATTGGGAACACTTAGAGTAAATGTTCAGTATCGAAATACAACTAACCAGAACCCTAGCTACGATACAAGGGAAGCCAGGTTATGACATTTGCCTGTAGAGCCCAAACAGAAGCCATCGAAACACAGCAGCAGAGATGGCTCACTCAGAAGCTCAGCCAACGATCCCAACAAGGTCAACAAATGTACAGGCCGCAGAAGAACTGGTGGCTCAACCCAACAGCTGCAGTGGCTTGAGGCTTCCAAGCACGTCACAAGCCGGTGTTTTCAGCTGAAGTCGGGACATGCGGCCATTGGAGCATATCTATATCAGATCCAGGCCCAAGAGGATACAACCTGCAGAGGTTGTGGCCTATCAAGGGAGACAATACACCACCTTCTCTTTGAGTGCCAAAAATGGCGACATCAACGGAACAAGCTCCACAGGGACCTGGAGCTGGATGGGGTTATGAGACCCACCGCTGCAGAAGAACACCCGTAAAGACGGCTTTTAGGAGAGCCCAGAGCTACCAGGGCGCTGTTACAATTCCTAGACAATACCAGTGTAGCTCTACCCCGAGCACACCTACGACGAACGACGGAGAGGGCCCGAAGACATGATGAATGGGGCCTGGAGGAGGCACTAGAGGAGGCAATTAGACAGGGAAAGGCCAACAGCTATTCTACAGTCTCTTGTCCTATAAGTTCCTAAGGCGCTAGCTCCCTTCTACAATCTTTTTGATCCTTTTTGTCGCCCCAGACCGCCTGTATGCACAAGGCTTTCGAGCGGAGTGCTCTCCTTGTGTTTCGGAGCAAGATGGGTGTGGCCTAAGCTGAGACTCAGCTTAGGCTATCCTCTGTGCTAACTTTCTCCTGTTCTAATTGCCTCCTCCAATACTTCCAGTCTCCATTCCTCGTCTTGCTGGGCTCTTTCTACCGCCCGTTGTAGATATCCTTGAGGTAGAGCTACGCCGATGTTGGCTAGGAATTGTAGCAGCGCCCTGGTCGCTTTAGGCTCTCCTAGAAGTCGTCCTTGTGGATATTCTTCTGCAATAGTGGGTCTCATGACCCCATCCGTGTCCAAGTCCTTGTAGAGCTTGTTCCGTTGGTGTCGCTATTTCCGGCATTCAGAGGGAAGATGGTGTATTGTCTACCTTGATAAGCCACAATCGCTGCAGACTTATCAATGAAAAAACTTGGACTTCCCATTTCAGTCGCTGCTGTTAGGAAGTTTTTCAAAACGTCGCCCTTTCGTAAAAGTAGGGTAATCTGTCTTCGCCTATCAGGGGCATCAATGTACAAGGCTCCATCTCGCACATAGAAACTGAGTGGTTCTAGGAAAGCTTTGGCAACCCAGATTCTATACAGAGCGAATGTGTGTAGGCAAGGAAACATAGAACAGAAACTGTCATGCTTCCTGAGAAACCTTTCCATTTGAAAGCCTATTCCGGAGTCATCATCCAAGCGGGAGCTTCAGGGATGTTGTCTGGCAGGGATGATTGCCGGCCTAAAGTGTTCATAGCAGCCAGTCTGACGTGAAATTGCTGTAGTCTTCCCTTAAAGGAAATACCTGCCAGGTCTAGCAAATTTGACGAAAGATGTGATCGACTAAGCAAGGCTCACAAAATACCAGTTCTCATGTTATATGAGATGAACAACGGGATGGCAGATGTGCGAGGATCGATGAATTGGTAATGAAAATCGAGCTGCGCCTAGGGCT
The DNA here is from genome assembly GCA_023627475.1 of Aspergillus sp. S3505. Lineage (NCBI taxonomy): Eukaryota > Fungi > Ascomycota > Eurotiomycetes > Eurotiales > Aspergillaceae > Aspergillus > Aspergillus sp. S3505. The sequence continues at coordinate 372,495 of JAMAHJ010000021.1, read as the reverse complement.
CATCCAATTATGATAGTCAGGGAGCAGCTCCAAGTTGAGGAAGTCTTGTGCTAATTAGGAGCTTTACATAGGTAAATACAGCCCTTCAGATAGTGATCGGTGGTCATGTATGACCTATGATGGAGGTAGATTATCAACATGAATAATAAAGGCTTCTCAACTTAAACTCTGCGCAATTCGCTTCCACAAGGCATCTTTTAGGCGCCCATGAATCCAGTATCCACCATTGCCCTTCCACACAACCAGCAAGTCGTCCATAACCATGCCTATCTTCCTCAAGTAACAACAGAATTCCACGTTCCCGTGCACAGAAACTGGTTTTTCTGTGCCCAGCTTGTATTCATAAACGGGATGACCCGCCCAGGACGTGACTATGAAATGAGCATTCATCATAGCGAAATGTCTGGGAATTATAGGCCGGCCATTCAGAGATGCATGTTGGCCAATGATTTGGCTGACACATTCTGGATCTCTGGCCAAATTGATCGTATGGCGAATATGAAGGGCCCCACCAACCAGTGAATCTCCAGAATTCGCGGCTTCGGCTGGTTCAGAATAAGGCGGTACAGGCATGAGAATCCACGGATTACCAAAGCCTGCATCATACTGGAGCTGACACTGGACATTCATAGTAATACCAAGGTTTGGCGATCGGCCCTCATAATTTGCAAAATGTCGATACAAAAAGGACAAGATCAGATCGTGCTCGGTGACTCGGAGATTATGTTCCTGAGCTGCGTCGGTCCATTTGTTGATTTGTTTTTGAGGGATGAAAAGCGTCTTTGGAATGCGGCGAAATGAGCTATTCATGAGAACTTGAGTTTTTTGTCTCCAAAAGCTCTTCATCGATGAGACCCAGCCCACAGCACTTGATTCAGCGTGCAGCTTTGAGATCGGATGCAGAGCGCTGCGTTCGGACTTGCCCTCCACCTCAAGCTTATACCCTAATTTCATCTTTAACAGAGGTCGGACGGATGACACCGGGCCAATCGATTTTCTGTCCACTAAGGCACAATATGCCTTTGCTATTTGCATCATGGCTAAGTATAAGGCGGCGTTGGTTAGCGCCACTGGGAAGTATCTCATCAGAGAGAACAATACCGTTTGCGTCGCCAAATGGATGCTGAAGCTTTAACCCTATAACACATCCATCACACAGGACAACTGTTCTGATAGCGAGAATATCCTGGCGCAGACTCCAACCAAATCCGTATTCAAAATCAACTAAACGTTCCAGAGAGGTAGGATCGACGAGCTGGACGTCCTCCTTTTGCGTTGGAAGTTCTGCCACTTCGTCTATCCGTCGGTCGCTTGACTTGCCTTTCCATATGTCAAGCGCGGAATCTTTCCGATCAGGTAGTAGCAGCGACGTACGCTGAGACCTTGTTAGCATATAGCACAATGTGTAGTAGAACCAGAATGGGTCAACCGCACCAAGAAGTTCAACCTGGCACCCAGGATAGGCCATTGGAGAAAAAGGGTTTGTGCAGCAGCTCGGAATTGCTCAAGCTCAGGCCTAACCTTCCACACAAGAACGAAATTGTGTTCCGCAAACCGGGAAATCCCCAGGTCCAATGCATTCAACTCTCGGTCCATTGGTAAATGTTCGAACATGAGAAGCTGAGATACTCTGATCTCATAACCTGTCCATATAGTATTTAGTAACTAGAAAACACCGCCAAAAAATAAAATGGGTTCGCCCGATCTTCATACATATTTACTGGAATTGACCCAACGCGCCCCATTACCATAGTGCCGTGGCGGCATCATACTCATCATTTCAGTGGACAAAAATCGACATTATTGCATGGGGGCTGGCTGATTACTGACCCATGGTAAGACTAACGTAACTAACTTTGATAGTTATTTCGTTAGTCAATGCGGAGTCAATCTTTCGGACTGATACAGGCAGATATTTAGTTGACTCAAGAGTTGCAGTAGAATCATGTTCTCGCTCATGAAGTAAAATTTGAGCCATTCCACGCAGGAATTCTGGTCGAATTGCAAGGTCTCATTTATCTGCATCTAGCAGTTGCTTGATAAAAGATTTCTCTTCAATTTCTGTCAATCTGTAGCCATTGATGCATGTTTCTAATCGTGGTTTGATCCCAGCAAGCCGCTCGCGAAGGGTGGTTTCAGGTATTTCAAATACTTTAGCAGCTTTCAAAATATATTCGTATTGCTCGACACCATCACACCCGAAACAGATGCGCCGCAGTATATCAATAATGCTGAACATGAGTTCCCTACGTGATCTTTTAACAGCACGCACTGACAGTTATAGCCGGTCATTCGGCCGTTTCCAACATCTACAGTGCCGATCTGGGCAGACTACAGAAGACCAAGGCCAAATATGACTCCGCTAATGTGTTCCATAAGATGCATCCTATCACTACGGACGCACCAGAGGCATGGTTTGTCAATAATCTTTGATTGGTATATATACATATGTATATATGTATATTGTGAAGTACTCAGTTACTTTATCTTGGCTCTGATTACCTTTCTTGACACGTCCAGTTCGGCTCTCTAGCGTTTAAGTGCCGGTTATTATGAATATTGACATGGAGATGAATGGTGTGGACAACCGCGTGGAGGCAGGGAGATGCATTAAACAGCGACAATATGATGTCGCTAATGGCATTTTTCAATAGTCTGAATAAATAATTATACAAGACAGCATACGATCACGGCGCGCAAGCTTCACTCAACAAATGCACAACTAAACGGATGGGCGGGTTTGGAATCCCTATGCACCCCTCCACTACCGAGAGTGCGGCCTGGGTCTCTTTCATCAAATGCTGAATGGTCTGCCAGGTTTCAAGCAATGCCCCTGAGCTCCGGATCAGCTTGATAATTTTCAGCTTCTGAACTTGAGCCAATGGCTTCCCTTGTTGCTTCTCACGGAGTGACTCCAAAATAATATCCCGCGCGGCCGAGTCCGACTCGCAGCATACAATCACAGGATATGACAATTTCCCTTCATCCAGGTCCTCGCAGAACCCCTTTTGCTCAGTGTACGTTTCGTCGCACAGGTTTTGGTAGTCGTCTCGGATCTGGAACCAGCGACCCAACAGCTCTGTCAGCCGATCCAGCTCTTGGAGCGGCCAGGCGGACGGTGTTGGGGTGAGGCCGGCCATCATGTGAACAAGCATTGTGAACATTGCCCCAGTCTTACCGTCGATCATGGTGGTATATTCGGGAACGGAGGGGCAATGGGCGCTATGCTTCCAATGCAAGTCCCAGCTTTGACCCAGCGCAAGCTGTGACAGCCCTTTTAGGAACTCGGGGATGATTCGAGGATATTGCTGGACTTTGTGTGCTGCCTCAACCACCATATAGGTTGCAGTGTTGATACATTGCGCGGAGCCGAAGATTGTATGAGTCGCAGGGCTGCCTCGTCGGAGGGGTGAGTCATCCTGAATATCATCCAAGATCAACGTCGAATTGTGTAGGTCCGTCACAACCTCCTTGATGACTTGGAGCTCCTTGGGTGCCAATTGGAACCAAACGTTCAGCGCGTCCACCAGCATGGTGCGGATGTTTTTCGACGGTAAAGATGCGATGTATTGAGCCGGCGCCATAAGCGCAGAATTATCGAGATGCGCTTTCTCGCTCACAACCCTGGAGTTGGGGTCAAGCGCTCGATTAGGACTATCTTTGCTGGTATGGTAATGCCTCATTGTCGATGCATCCTTTGTTGCTGACGCCAGAGATTGTGTCTTGACGGGAAGTATATCCTCCATTTTAATTGCTTTGGATAGGCAAGGTAAGGATTCAGAATATTCAAAAAAAGATTTGGCTCTGAGAAGAGTAGAATTCAGGTGGGAAGAAACATCAGACTGTTAAAAGTAGGAGCGGGTGCTTAAGTCGTTCTCAACCATAATAGTGGCGCAGCTGAACATGCGATAAAAGCAATGACCGCAATCCCGGGCGAACGCCTGGCAATCTAGGCGCTCTATTTACTAACTAATATAGGAAAAATAGACAGGAGATCTGCTCTTCAGCTGTACGCCCAGAACAACTCATGTTTTGTATAGTTTTGTACTGGTCATGATACTATTGATTGACTAGTGGAAAATAAAATGAGCCATAATCTTCACTATCATATTTTTGATGATCTGAAGATGTGATCCGTACGCACCTGGTATCGAAATTAATTATATAACCGGTGTACTAGACGTTGAGGAAAATACAACAAGCAACCAGGATAACTGACAATATTCTCCGATGGCATCCAACACAAGCCTGTGCAGGTCAGCAGGTTTTGACCCGGTTGCGCTCTCTCCGTTTGACATCTGCCTTCCCGGTTTTTACTGTTCGTTGTCATCTATAGTCCCTTGTCATCGATCTAGTTAACACTCTACAGGTCCAAACAACACTGCTATACATCCCCCACAGTTCTGTCCACCCACGACAGAGTGTTACGCAACGCGGCTGCAACTGCAGAACAATGTTTGTCCAGAGCCCCAGGGCATCTACGAGCCTATAGTTTGCAAAGTTGGACATTATTGTCCTCCGGGCGGCAAGGAACAGATCTTATGCCCGGAAGGACATTACTGTCCCTTAGGCGCTACGAAACCGGTGAAATGCCTGCCTTTATCGATATGTTTTCTGGGAAGCGGCCGAGAACTTCCCTTAATTGGCATATTGTTGTGTGGATTGTTAGATGCTCTACTGACAGGCGTAAGTTTGTGGCCAATTGTCAAGAGATATCTGCCAGCTCGAATGATAGGAAGAAAGCCAGAAGGGCAAAATGAGATATGCCTTGAGTCGCAGTTGGCTTCCAGTGACAAGAAGCACGTATCTCAATCGGAATCAGATTCTATCATCATGTACAACCGGGCCGACGCGGGACTCGCTATCGGGTTTAGAGACTTGACTCTTGTTCACCCTACTTCTGGGCGTAAGATTCTAGATGCCGTCAGTGGCATTGCACCCAAAGGCCGTCTCCTTGGAATACTGGGGCAATCGGGGTCAGGTAAAAGTAAGTATAGTTCTGGTTGACTCTTCCAAATCTCCTGTCTTGATGGCTAACTTGGACTGATAGCAACGCTTATCAATATTCTCGCCGGTCAGGTCAAACAGAACTCAGGGACCATATTTTGGAACGAAGTGGAGCAGGACATGTCACAGTAAGGCTGAATGACACCGCTGGTTTGAGTGCTTTGCTAACAAGGTGCCAAAGCTTGGGAGCCTCACGAGGCGTCATCAAATTCGTCCCGCAGGATGACATTGTTCACCCGCATCTGACCGTCTGGGAAAATATTCTACATTCAGCACGCGTTCAGCTTCGAGGATCTTGTACCGATAAGGACATCCAGGGACACGTTCAACTGGTCATCAGTGCCCTTGGTCTTGTCCAAGTCCGGGATAGCGTCGTTGGTAATGAGCAGCGTCGGGGAATATCTGGGGGCGAGCGCAAGCGTGTGAGCATCGCCCTAGAATTGGTCGCGTCGCCCTCAGTTCTAATCCTCGATGAGCCAACATCTGGACTGGACGCTCAGGCAGCCTTATCCATTATCAAGCTTTTAAAGAAACTCACCGGCAAAGGAATGACTGTGCTATGCGTGATTCATCAACCACGCATTGAGATTTTCGAGACTCTAGATGCAGTGTTAATCCTGGACACAGGCCGACAGATCTACTCGGGGCCGACTTCCTTGGCCAAGGCCCACTTTGAGGACATGGGATACAAGTTCGACCCAATGTCTAACCCAGCGGATGTCATACTCGACATCGCTTCTGGATGCTGCAAGTCCAGGCAGTCTCCTGTCATGGACAGATCTGCAGAGATTTCTGCTGTCACTAGTACCGACCACGACAAGTCTAGCGCTCAGAATCTGCTTCGACGACAGTATAAACACCAAACTGCTCAATGGCACGAGCAAGTAATTCTCTGCTTTTACCGTGATATTAAGCAGCAAGTCCGGCAGCTTACGAGTTTCTGGACGGAAATATTTGCCGGCTCCTTGACTGGTCTATTGCTCGGTTTGGCCCTATATGAGTTGCAGGGTCATTTCTACGGGGGGCTCTATTTGGCTCCATTTACACCTCTTTCCAGCGCCGTGAATTACACTGTTATACCAGAAGTCGCATTGTTCACTTGTTTTTGCATAAGTATGTTGTTTACTTTGTTTTCATTTGATATTATGATCCGGCTAACTTCAGGTATGTACAGCATTTGCGAGCGCCGCGCCGAGTGTAATCATATTCGGAGAAGAAGGTGAGAGACACTCATAGCTTTTCAAGTCTTGGGGAACTGATAAAGTAAACTATTCTATTCATAGTACTTATATCCCAACGGGAATCCAGATCTGGCCATTCCACGAGTGCATATTTTGTTGGAAAATCTATTTCCTGTTTTCTGAGATGCGCCCTCTCTGCTCTGCATTTCACATCATTCTATGTTTTGCTGGCGACACCACTGGTTCGTTTTCAAATCTTGTTCGCCCTCAACCTCGTTTTCTTCTATTGTAAGTTTTGCCGGTCGCCAGGCCAGACAGTAGAAAGAAGCTAATGGACGAAAGGTGTCTACGGAATTGGGTCTGTGATAGCGGCTATCACTCGGCGTGAAAACGGCCCCTTGGTCTGCTTCATGGCGACAATCATTGTTTCTGTGCTTTCAGGTGCCGAGCCTCGTCTTGCCATTGTCAAGCAGTGGCACATGGCGTGGCTCTGGTATTTACTCCCAGGAGTAAGAATTTACTTTGAATTGAAGAGGGAAAAGAACCAAACTAATGCGAAACAGACGTGGTTTGTCGAAGCATACATCAATGAGCATATCTCGCCTTTTTCTTATCTATACAGGTCAAAAGAAGTTACTGAATACCTCGGATACACTTTTGGTCGGACTGGATTTGATGTGGGGTGAGTCTTCTTTTATCTGTGTTTTCCTTCCCTTTCCCTTTGTTTTCCTCTGTCTCTCTCTGATTCTAACATAAATTAGGCTTGCTATTTTGTTAGGCACCATGTACCGAGTACTTGGCTGCTTGCTAATGACAGTCCGCGCTCGGACAGGTTGGTGGTAAAACAGGGTTGCAGGGACAGGACATGCAGTCCAGGCATATATCTGAGTAGCGCAACAATAGATAGTCACTTGAGTTTCAATAGTCAATAATAAACTCAATTATGGCTGCTATTAGATGTGAAATCAGGGCACAAGATTGGTTCCAATCGAATGGAATCGGCCATGTATGTATATGCTCATACAATCAAACTAAGTCAGTTCCATCCAATCCATATAACATATTCTATCTAGTGTATCGTGATCTCCGAGATTGGTGGCGATCGGGGAGCGTAGAGATTGCCATCTATCCTGCTCCTGAGTGCAGTGGCAATTGCTCTACACCAAACGTGAAATCTTTCTGTACATACTCCGCATGACTTTTAGCTGTTCCCACTAAATAAATAATCCCGTGCAGTCTTGTGGCTAATAGTTATTGCACTATTATCGTTAGTGCGTAAATTTACAGATCCCCCGAGGTTGCCGCCGCCATTCTCCACGATGGCCTGAAATAGCCAGATTGACACAGCTCATTCCAATGCCCACCGTATCTCGGCTGTCAAGACCATTGAATCCTTTACCGATAAAATCGCATACTCGTTGCCTCTCCGCGTATTTGAATCTAACATTACCTTCATTGACTTCCGTTACTAAGAGCCCCTTTTACTGGCAAAGCCCTGAGAATGGCTTCACCGTTGAATGTGACCATCTGGAACTTGAATGGGAAATGGATGGGAGTAAGTATTCAGCCAGTTTATTCAATCTTTTACCTACTCCATCAGAGCGTATGTCATGAATATTAACCCCTCGGCCACAAAAGGATAAATCAAAATCGGATGATCCTGAGCCCTCATTGAAATTGGTATAGATGCTTTTAGAACCCTCAGCGTGCAAAAGGTGGAAAAGCTGACTGCTGTCCCGGTTTCTCTTTAGCAAGGTATTGGTTGGGTTTTCCGGAAGGCCATCATCAGTGCGAATCCAGTTGTTTGTATCTCTGCGCACACAAGCACTCAGGAGAAGACGCCCACAACATACATAGATACAATTTTCCGGACTCCGGTGGCAAATATCCTTGATGCGCGGGTGTTGAATTGGCAGACGATAAAGCACACTGATTTTATCTTTGGCTCAGTGAACTGCCAAACAACTTGGATCGGTGGCCTTGTAGGCGAAGAGGGAAGGACACGGCCGAACATACAGGGGAGCATAGGAGACGAAAAAGCTACTAAGTTTCTCAGAGGAGAAATCCTGGCTGACGGGAGCAAGTGTAACGGGTTTCTTGTAGAAGAAGGACATGGGAATGAGGAAGCATTGTGGATTCATACAATCGATCAGCATGAGGACGGTCACTGGATAGATGAAACGGTAAGCATTTCTTGGGCATACCATATTCTGAGATTTATTGTCTAACTTCTTCTGTTTCAGATGTGGGGGTTTGAGTTGATCGATGGAGAGCGATATCATACTCGTCGAGTTATAACTATGGACAACAAGACCGGTCGATACGAGCTGGTACGGGTAGCTTTCCTCTTCATTGAATGAGACGCAATTTGCTTTGCACTTAATTATTTACTCATGTTTGTTGACCTAACGTACTTCCCTTTTTCTTTCGGGTGTTAATTTAATCAGTTAAACAATTTACCACTACTGTCACAGAACATGAACACTCACCCACCGTATAGAATTTTTGATTACTCCGGCCTGTTTGGCATAAGACCACTGGACATGGCTTATACCCCTCACACACACTAGATAGCTCGTCGCTGAGGAGCCTGCCTCTCTCCTTTCTCTCCTCATGTAAGAATTTCGTGGGATAGTCTACCAATAGGTTTATACTGAACAGGGCCGTCACACATTCAAGGCTTTAAGGTGACAACCTATATCCATGGGTCTACTCATATCTAAGCATATCATAATTACAAGCTATGGAATATTTGGTTACGCCTATTACATACCATTGGGCGCCAGAGTATGTATATCCTGATCGCTACAGCAACCATCAATTGCAAGACAGGACCCAACATGTGGCTTGTAAAGTGTATGCAAATATATTCCTCAGATCTATAATAGTGCATTACCAAGTAAATATACCTAGTCATTTTTCCAGTCGTGTAATTAAGATATACATAGTTACCAAAACCGAAAATTTGGCTGATCGACAACTCCAAGTTTCAAGAGTAAAACTCCGCCATCATGGTTTTTTGTGTCAATTCATATTTCTTTTCGTTTGAAAAAACAGCTCTATATTATACACATTTAATTTGATACATAGTCATTGACCAGTTCCTTAAGTGCTATCAGAAAATAGGTGGCGCAAGAAACAAGGTTTCAACTCCGGATATCGATGCTGATCCCTCCAATGTCGGTGTACTGCGTAAACTTTGCCCTGGTTCCCAGATTATTAAGTGTCCCCCTGATCTTCAGCTACTAGTATCTGCTTCCTCGACTTAAATAGCCCCCCGATGCCCGCTCGTTCTGCATTCTGTAAGCCATCTAATTCCCATCAATAAAACCCGATCCAAACAACCGCTCCGAATCCGACCAAGATGAAGACCGCCATCTTTTTAACCATCGCCACCCTGTTCTCGACTTCCATGGCAACAGCTAACGGAGGCGACTGTGCGGTATGTCCTTTCCTGTCTCTTTTCGAAGGTTCAATATATAGAATGTGCTGCTGATTCGTGTTCCCTTCAAAATAGACTAGCTGCCTCATGAAAGCCAGCGATGCCTCGGGCTGCAACATGGATGTGCAGTGTGCCTGCAACAGCCAGAAGTTCAAGGACACTGGTCTCAGCTGTGTCAAGTCCTGCGGCATGAGTGACGAGGAGGGTACGTTCTCCCAGCTATATCCTCTTGATACAACCCCAGGGTCGACTGCTGACAAGTCACACTAGCCAACTCTCAAATTAATAAGTACAGATCCCAGTTCTGTAGCTAGAGAGCGAAGTCCGGGATTACCTTGACGGTCCTGCGGCCCCAAGAGTGAACAGCTGCAGATTTTATGAAACTGAATTCTACCAACACCAATAGTCTTTGAGTAAATAAATAATGCTTTATCTTATTTCGATGTACAGTCGAACTCCGGTGGGACGATATTCGGTAAGCCGATATTCTCGCTTAGTCGATACTATTCACCTGCACCGATTCTCTTTTTGCCATAGTCCCAGTAAGACGATATTCGCGATAAAACGATAGTAGCAGCTGGATAAGATATATCTTCTTAATGAGGTTTGACTGTATTATTAATTATTATTTAATCAAGGTTATTGTCCATACCGATCCCTAGAGCTATGACAGACCATGATTCATGAACTCAAGGCCAGCAGCTATTCTACAGTCTCTTTTCCCTATAGGTTCCTGAGGCGCTAGCCCACTTCTACAATCTTCCTGATCCTTTTCGTCGCCCCAGGCCGCCTGTATGCACAAGGCTTTTGAGCGGAGTGCTCTCCTTGTATTTCGGAGAAAGATGGGTGTAGCCTAAGCTGAGACTCAGCTTAGACTCAGCTTAGGCTACCCTCCTTGCTACCCTTCTCCTGTTCTAATTGCCTCCTCTAGTGCTTCCAGCCCCCATTCATCATGTCTTCGGGCCCTCTCCGTCGTTCGTCGTAGGTGTGCTCGGGGTAGAGATACGCCGGTACTGGCTAGGAATCGTAGAAGCGCCCTGGTAGCTCTGGGCTCTCCTAAAAGCCGTCCTTACGGGTGCTCTTATGCAGCAGTGGGTCTCATAACCCCACCCGTCTCCGAGTCCTTGTAGAGCTTGTTTCGTTGGTGTCGCTATTTCCGGCATTCAGAGAAAAGATGGTGTAATGTCTCCCTTGATAAGCCACAATCTTTGCAGGTTGCGTCTTCTGGGCCTGAAGCTGATGTAGATATGCTCCAATAGCTGCATGTCCTGACTTCAGTTGAAAATACCGGCTTTCCAGGTGCTTGAGAGCTATTGCAGCTGTTGGGTCGAGCCGCCAGTTCTTCTGTGGCCTGTGTATTCGTTGACCTTGTCGGGATCGCTGGCCGAGCTTCTTAGTGAGCCAACTTTGCCTTTGTGCTGTAATGGCTTCTGTTTGGGCTCTACAGGCAAAGGCCAGAGAGATCTCTCTTGGACCTTTTCCTGGGGGCTTATTGGCTGCCTGCTTTGCTACGTGGTCAGCTCTCTCATTCCCTTCTACTCCTGCGTGTCCCGGGACCCATTGGATAGTGTGCTGACGACATCTGGCATGTAGTCTCTTGGTTATAGCATGTGCTTGGATCACTAATGCTTGACCTGGCCCTGGCTGGGTGTGTCGCAGCCTTGCAATGGCCGCTTGGGAGTCCAACAGAATAGTGACTGGTCTCTGATCTCCCACTTTCTCTGCTACCTGGAGTGTTTGAACAACTCCAAGGAGCTCTGCATCAAAAGACCTTGTATCCTTTACCCAATGGGAATCCCTGGGTCTTCCATGCTCCTCCTAGCTTTGAGCCGCGGGACACCTGGATCCCGTCATTGCCAGCCAGGCCGGAGATCCTGGCTCTTGCCATGCAAGTCCTGCTCCACACCTGCCATTCTCCTATCTTGATCCGTCTGATTAGATTGTCCATTCAGGAGAAAGAGATTGCGCCGCTGCTAGGGCCTCTGGGTTTGGTAGCACTTCTATTTGGCCTGGGAGCTGGCTACTGGTTGTCTGTATTGTGCTTTCAAAGCCTTCAGATGGGTCTGCTGATAGGATATTGGCTAATTGTCGAGCTAGGTGTTGTCCCAGGACCATGAGACCCGGTTGCTGCTCTCCACCCATTGCTAGTTCGCTGGGTCTGCTCCCCAAGCTGGGTGTGTTGATCTCCTTCACGGAAGCTCACCGGGAGGATCTCCTTATCCGGGTGGTTCTCGGGTAAGCTGAACAGCCGGGTAGTATTATTTCAATTGTCGGGCCTTCAATAGGACTTCTGATGGTGTCAGGCCTGCTTCACAAACTGATATCCCTACAAAAGTGGCTTTTAGCATGCCGGTAATGGCACGGGCCTATTGATTGATCATCAGCTGTATACCCGCCAGTCGATCCCTCTGGCCCTGCCACCAGAGCTCTGTTCCATATAGGGCTACTGACTTTGCCGCCGCAACTTGGACCTGGTGGGCCAGTCCTGGGACGAGGCCGTGGCCCTGGCATAGGCGTTGCACTCGGTTTCCTGCAGCCCGTGCCTTGCGCATACAGGTCTGATAGTGGGACCTTGCCGATTCTTTATTCAGTAAATTTTCTAATCTTCACAGCAGCCTATACTGTAATAGTCTCTAATAGTTTAGCTGACACAATCCGATCTTTGAGCCATTCATGAGAGAAAAAGACTGAAGGATTGGCTGTTCTTTTCCTGAATTATTTTATCAAGGGAGCAAATCTGTTTAGGGCTATGTGCAGATGCCAAGTAGCTCAGTGTCTGAAGTTGAGAGAAAACAGTCAATGATTAGTGGTGGCTGTAGCGTGCTAGTGGATCAAAAGTATTTCAAAGGGTCGAAATCCCGCGGTACTGCGCGATGTTAAGTGATGGCTCACCACCGGACTATTTGACCAAACATAAGTCACACGCCGGCCGGTTAATAGTTGGCTGGGTGACCATCAGCGAACCCCAGCTATTGTATGTCCTTTTCTTTATTTTTTTTTTCTTTCCTTTTTCTATAAAGTCTTCCATTCTACTTTCTCAAGCAGCTGACGATGTTGGATACAAGGTCTTATATGCATTATGGGGTTCGTTCTTGACAGAAATTTTGAATGGGGATGACTTCCCCGTCGCAGTGCAGAGTACAATCTACAGATTCTTTGAATAAATTGATTATAGAGGCTGTTTTGACAATATCTTTTCCATGACTAGTCCTGTAACAAAGTTCCCTCCCCTTGGCTTTTATTTGCCATTACATGACTTAGCTTGCATGGATATGCTACAATCACAATTTCAGATCGGCCAGTGACCGTCAGCATTTCTTCACCTACCTTTCTTTGGTTGTAGCTCAACTATGCATTAGATCAACAGGTATCTACAATGCGCTCTATTGATATCATTGAATATAGAAGAGTGGCTCTATAACACCACCAAAGACCTGATCCTTGAGGTTTTGGGGGGGAACAAGGAAAAAAAGAAAGCAGGGTTCATGCAGGACATCATGGCAGGGATTTTCAAATCTGTTAACACATTTCAATAGTGGCCTAAAAAACAAGATGATGACGAGTGAGCACAGCAACTATTGACAAAAAGAAACCAACTCCAGTCGTGATCATTACTGCTCCTTAATAGTAACAGGGATCAATCCCATAGTTCCAGATTCATTCCAATCGCCAATTTCAACCATGTACCTCGGATCGTGGTGAAGTTTCTTGAATTCATTCCGTTCTCCGGGATGCATAGAGGCTCTCCAGGCTAGACTGCAAATTCTCGCATCCCTTACATCATCAACAAGATCGATGCTTCCTTGAGACTCATACATAGAGCAGACACTTCGGATACCACCATTATGGCGAATCACCATGTCATCGACATCGTCAGACATTAGAATATCGCTTCGATCATCTTCTCTGTAAAACTGGCCGCTGTGCATACCTCAGAAAAAACTGCCTTCAAAACCAAAGAAAAAAAGGCATACCTGTCAAGGTCCGCGTTTTCGATACGGATATCATACTTCAAATCATCTTGAATTTGAATCTGGAGGTATTGCTGGGACATTGAGGATGCCATGATAAGTCGATAAGCTTATTGAATCCGAGAAATTGTTTAACGAAGTAAACTTGGAACAATGCGTTAACATTCGAAAAGGGCTCAGGAATAAGTATTATATACCAATAGCAGATGATGTGTCTATGACAGCTGCTTCAATTTTCAACCATGGGAAGGCGCGGGGCTCCACGTGCATTAAGGTGGATAATACGAGGCAGAGCCTTGTCTTGGGATAATAAGCTCGAGCTCAGCCATAGCTTGACTAAACAATGGTTGGCCTCATATCTTTGGGTATTTTTCCTCTTTTTTTTTTTTTTTTCTTTCGGATTTGGGCTTTCCAAGCTCGACATGAACACACTCAGACCCACCCAAAGATCGAAGTCGGCAGTAGAGCTTGCAGATCTATGAAAAAGCTGAAGTTGAACATCATAAAAGGATTGATGGCTACGAAATTAACTTTACAATTGTAGAAGCGCAATATAATGCCACAACTTCAATGTTCCAGGAGTGGTAAATTAGGTCTGGCAAGACCTGTAGCTCCAAATTGGAGGGGACTATTAGGCCCATTTCAACCCACCTAGGATAATGATTCTGCATTCAACAAAACCAAATCTGTCAGATTGTGCGATTCTCGGGCTGAATGAGCGCCAAAAATTCGACACTTAAAATAAGGGCGTCTAGCTTTCTGGTTGAATATCTGGTGCAGCAGGAATGATGACAAGGGTTGACAGTGATGTCCAGGAGTGATGATGCAGGTGATAATTGTGGCTGGGAGGCTGATGAGGCTCTTCCTCGGGGAATTGGTAATTCCTCTTGCTTTTTGGGAAACGAGACTAAGAAAGCAGTAAGCAAGCTAAGAATGTAGAGCCATAGAACCAGTCGCTGATGCTGGTGGCGATGCCGCCCATTATATGAGCCTCATACGATTGATATGTGAGACGAGGTGGCATACAGTCGCCCATAACGTCGGACGCGGATCCCATTGTCACATCTGGTGTTGCTGTACTTCTTCTTCCAGGACTGAGGAGGATGGAAGCGCCATAACTTCTTTACCACTACCTTTTCCCCTCCTCTCTCTTCTCCATCGCGTGTTCTCCGTCCTTCCATATCATTGCATCGCCTTACCATTCAACTGTGACCAGAGAACCATCAATATCCTGGTCTAGACCCAATTTAATTGATACTTGTTCAAAGAGCCTGCCACTTGACAATTTGTGAACTATTCCTAGTCTCACTATCCGCCGGGTCTGTAATTCAATTCTTTAACCCTGTGAGCGAAAATAGCCCAGGGACAGGAACAATGCCTCTGGCGGTGTCGTTGAACACAATCAGCTTGACCTCCACTTTCTTGAACGTGCCGACCCATATATCCCGGACTGCCTCCATAAATCAGGCCCGAATTTGAATCGCTGGGTCTCCTTGTCAACTCCACTAATCGATTCAAAATATCATATTCCAACTTCAGTTTCACGCTATATATCAGACCCTTGGCTGCAGTCTGTGACGCATAACGACCTGTGAATTGAAGCACCAAGATAGCTATGTCCAATAAGATCACGGTGATATTCACGCAGATCAAATGCAGCAGGAGCCTTCGACCAGCTTCCCCGTGCCCCTCAGTGAAGGAACCGCCCGAATACATCAGCATGCACGTCTCATACATGTAGAGAATCGAAATTAATGACTCTTGGACAAAGAATACCGTGACTTGAACTCTTTCATACACCGCATATGGAACAGCGAAACGGCGATAACGTGGGGAGTTTGCACCGTAGCATAACACGATAGTCGGAATGTGCAGTATAATCGCATCGACGATGATCATTGCCAGAACCGAGCGGAGAATAGCGCGACGTCGCACGACCAGGTGCAGACGGGAATAGAGCACCATTGACTGGCCCGTGACCATAGCGCACCAGCCTAAGATGATGAAGGTTACGTAGAAGTAGGAGATGCGCGGCGCAAGGCTGAAGTCCTTGAGGATGAACCCAATCACATAAAACGCTATTCCCCAGGTCGCGACGAGGAAACTCCAGAAATAAGGTCCATTGCGGCGTTTGAAGGTAGCGAAAAGAAGGAAGCTCAATTCGATGACATTATAGAGGGCGATCGATAGGAGTGACGTAACAGCATATGAAACAGGGCGTGGAATTTTGGAGCCAGGATTAGCCCCAATATCAAGAAGAGACATTCTTTTCGTCCGGAGACACAGCCATATTCACCGTAGCCATAAGAAAGGGCGGTGATACGATGCGCACGACAAATTTTATATATTCGACCACCATTATTGACCAAATAAATAGCCTCACAAGGTCACACTTGGCATACCGTGGTTTGTTATGGGGAAAGTGGCGCAGACTCTATGACGCGCTGGCATTAGCTGCTACCATGGGAGCAAGTGGGCGATTAATCTGTAATTAGAGATAGGCCCGCTCGAATTTCTTTGTGACCATGAAAGTGCCTGTGGAGTGTTATGGTCATAAAGATAACCAAGATATCTAATATTCAGATTTATCAGCCCTAGTTCATACCAAAGATGCATGGACGTTGTGTGCCCAATATGTGTAATATACATGATAGATGTGAATTGTGTAGCAACTTTATATTTCGCTTGAAATATTAGGCCAAGCCAGATCTTGCTGTGACTTTTTATAACAGAAATCTCCAACGATCCTGACCTCCTCTGTGAGGAAGTCGACGAACTCGCCGAGTACAGAGCGATTGAGGTGAAGCAGCTGAAGGAGTTGAGGGCGGAACGGAAGGCGCATCCGATCATGATCTGAAGGATGAAGATGTTCCTGTGGGGACGCAAGAGAAGGGAGGAAATGGACCTGCGTTTCACTGTTCACAGCCGAATCACTTATCAGGGGCAGAGAGGGGTCTCTAATTTCTTGTTGTTTTTGTTTTTGTCGCGAATGAGACGCATATCTTGGATATGTATGAGCAGTACAGAGTATGTAGTAAACGATGCCCACCCTCCCAATCATCACTGCTCAAGCAAAATTACAGTGTGCCTTTCCTAACATATTGACGGCCAAAGTAGAACAGGACATTCTCAACTGGCCGCAAGATCAAAACGGCACTAAGCAGAATGATTATTATATTCTCAGACTCCCACCGGCAAGCCGCTTTCTCTCTCTTTTGATAATAATGACAGTTAAGGTAGAATGCCGCAGGCAGGGTAATGAAGCAAGCAGCAAGCCTATTTGTAGATGTGAGCCTCATCCCTAACTGCCTATGTGGCTTCAAAGTTGATCTCTCTTACACCACGAGAATCCGGCGCACATAATAGTAAACGCGCCAACAGGTAGGGTAACGGCGAACATTATGAGAAGCTCGATGGGAAGGCAAAACCTCATCTGATTTGGTTTCTTCCACCATGCTGTTTGATGCGATTTTTAGGGACTGGGAATTCTTCGGGGAGAGGCTTTTTTTCAGAGGCCTAAATGATAAGGCTAAATTTCTTTTGGTGTGTGATGGATGGTTGATTGATTGGTGGCATATCGGCTAAGGCTAACTATAACTACCGGGCAGAAAGCGAGGGCGTGAGGCACGTGACCCGCTGGGTACTAACAATTTCGGGGCCTGGTGTGAGCCAGAGGGGCTACTATACGAGCCAATAATAGAAGCACTCAGGGCTACTGCAGGTACATCAGTAACTGATACATTATGTAGGGTTGGAATCCAGTACTCGGAGATGGAATATTTAGACTGCCGGTTGTTTTGTATTAGTCAGCCTGTCCCCCATGAATTGCCAGACACGAGAAGGGGCTTCATAGCAATTTAGACCTCTTTTGCGATTCCATTGATTGAGTCATATATCCACTACCCCCTGGGCTCTGACATGTAGCTTTATGTAAATCACAGTGACGGCCCCATAAGGCTGGTTTAAACCCTTTATCCACTCGTCTGGCTATCTATTCTGGTGTAACTATTTATGCATTGCGAATATGGGATTTTGTGGAAAAATACAATTTTGTCTGTTATGTAGACATAGCCCGCCGTAGTTAGGCCGAGTGCATCTCTCACTCCGATTTCAGACACTCCAGGGACCACCTTGTTCATAACTCCCTACCGATTTCGCAAGGCCTTTCATTCCTGTTCTTCCATTTGGACGTCACTGCTTTTTCTGTCGAGCCTTTTCTACTCGCCCTAATCCATCATTTAAAGGCAGACTTAGACCCTTGGGGGATTCTCTACCATTCGCATTTCGAGGCTAGCTATTTCCAGAGCGATGGAGGAGATGCATCACCTGATGAATGTATCAAAACCGAAGGCCTAGAAAAATGGGCTGGATATTCTACTGCTGTACCTACAGTGACAACAAAGCATGGTCTCGCTTTAAGCAAGGGATTACTCAGGTAATGCAAGAGGGACTTGAAAATAGCAAATCTCCAGAAATTACCGCCCGCCTCAGCAAAAGCCTTGACCGGACATTTTCTTGAGGACAAAGATGCATTCAATGGTGCAATCAAAGATCAACACCGCACACACTTCCCACACAATGGGCCGCGGACGCGTTTCCCGCTGAAAACCTACGAGCCATTCAGGTTAGCCCCAGGGGGAGACTAGCTTTTTCAAAGATATCGATATTTATCCGATGACACATTTCGTAGTATTCATGAGGATCCTCAGCCCTCTAGCTTCCCACGAAGGAGCTACGTGAATTTCGTGGATGCTGGAAATAATTAAATGAAAAATATTTCGAGAACCCTGATGCAAGCTCTAAAAACGATCTTGATGTAGAACTCAAGGAACGATTCAAGCCGATTTAGCAGGGCATTAATGTCTGCACGGAATTCTACGTCAACAGTGGGACTGATGATAAATCTTAGTGTCTTTGCCACAAGCGCTCTGTTATTACGGTGTGGTGAACCTATAAGCCCCTTTGATCTTTATTTGGGTTATCCTCTACGGAAATAATAAATGTTATGGACCCCACCATTACCTCTTTTCGTACTGGCGATTATCTGCATTGCTGAATACCGCTGCAGCCCTAATCCCCGCCCAAACTACAAAGCTTTTCAAGTCGGTCCACGGCGCATTTGGCCCTCATGATGTGGGTCAGTTTCATTTCGCAAACATGTCTAATATTGGGATCAAGGTTGGAACTAGGATTTCGGACTGTCCCATTTGCTAATCGGGTCTTTCATGATCGCAAATATGGTTGAAGTTTATTGCAAATAGTGTACTAGAACCTATGTATTCCAATTTAGCCAACGTAAATTCATGTACTCCTGCCAGGCTACGGTATTGTCTTGCATCTATTCGATCGATCAGCGTATATGACGCCTATGCGAATAATGCTATAAAGATATTCTATGAAAAATTTGGGGTATATAACCTTTTATCCCCAAAAATACTAACAACGTCCGATATGGTGTAATGGTTAACATCGCCGTCTCTCACACGGCAGCTCGGGGTTCGATTCCCCGTGTCGGAATCAATTTTTGTTTCTCTTACCGCGTCCTCTGATCCCCTCTTTTTTTGCTGCATTGCGCATACACCATTGTTGCAAAGAGGGCTACAGATCAGTTCCACCAGTGAGTCCAATCGGGGTTGGCAATTTGCACCAAGTTGTGATTCACTTGGTTTTTGGGGTCCTAGCTTATGGTGCTTCGCGCGCAGATAACTAGAGACCAGAGGTGAGATAACAGTGCAGTGAGGTGGCGGGTGCACGAAAACGGCGTTGAATTGGATTTTGTTGCATCTGCATGAGCATTGAGAACCTTCGTCCTTGGTGGTCGGTCGAGTTTGAACAGTACGGTATGTACGTAGAAGTGACATCGGGCTATATATGCTGAGAGCTGCGTATGGATATTCGTGACTCAATGAATAAGTACTTAGGACTCTTACTGTTGATGCTCCTGCCTGATGGAGCCTCTAGATTTTTGCACTAAGCCCTCTGGACTACTTGAATAGCGCAAAGGAAAACTATCTATTTCTACGATGTAATACAGAACTTTTCATTTTTTTTGGCTCGAAGTCAGGCTACCAACATATTAAAAGAAGAGTTATGCTCGAGCATTCCATTGGATATCTTTAGCGAAAGACTGTACAATAACAAAGCCACATAATTCTAGAAATACGAACAAAAGCAAAGAACAATCAGAGATTAAAACCAAGGAGTGCATCCCGTTTGCCCGCAAGCCAAATGCTGGCTCTCGAATCTCATTATCCTTGCGTCATCAAAATACCGAATTAACCCGTTTAGTTGTTAGCGGGCTTAGGCTTGGGAGGGACGTTGGTGTCCTTGGGAGGAGGGGGAACGTCGCCGCGCTTGTCGTGCTTGTCGTGATCCTTAGGCAGCGGAGGGACGTTGGTGTCCTTGGGGGCAGGAGGGGCGTCACCGCGCTTCTCCTTGTCGTCCTCAGGCTTGGTAGGAGGGGGAGCTTGAGTGTCCTTCGGGGCGGGAGGAGCATCGCCACGCTTGTTCTTGTCACCATCCTTGAGGGGAGGAGGGACTTGGGTGTCCTTAGGAGGGGGGGGGACGTCTCCACGCTTCTCCTTGTCGTCGATGGGCTTAGGAGGGGGAGGAAGCTGGGTGTCCTTCGGGGGAGAAGCATCACCACGCTTCTGCTTATCATCGGTAAGCTGGCGAGGAGGGGACACCTGAGTATCCTTAGGGGAAGGGAGGATGTCGCCGCGCTTGTCGTGCGGCACAGGAAGGTCGGTCGGAGCGCCTGGAGCAGGTGCCTGGATATCGGTAGGGCGAACACCCGGAGGTGCAGCGGACACAAGTCCGGCAACCATCATGGTAGAAAGAATGGCGGAGACCTTCATCTTGATAAATTTAAAAGTTCAATGGCTTGGATAGAAGAGTGATTGTTCTGAATGCTGTTGAGATTGGATTGATGATGAGAAGGAAGCACTCATGGCAGACCGGACAGCCCTCTTTATAGCTTCTTGACGGACGATGCGATCACAATCATGTCTCCTATTCTGGCACCATTACACTCTCTCATGACGAGGCCACATGCAACAGAACATGCAGTCGTCATCATCGTTTCCAGGCTGAAGGCTGACGACGAATGATCGTCTGGAGACCATTGAAGCGCTAACAGTGATGGCGTTACGACAACAGTGGATATCGATCTTTCCAGCCTTCAATCGAAACATTCTTGCTCCCATTCTCGGCAGGGCTATGGCGCGATTGGGCCAATGTGGAGGGAGCTAAGCCTCGCCCTACACGTCGGAGCGTCAATTTTGACGAAAGCCATTGTCTTGCGTAGCCTCTACTCTGTTTCGACTTCTGCTCTGAAAAGGAAGCCGTATTCCCCGACGAGCGTACGAGCATCGCCAATAACCTCCGGTACGTACTCGGTACTTTGGAGTACTTCCGTCAGGCTGGTAGGTTAATTAATTGTGTCCAAATTTAGCCCTGCGGAGCATCCACAAAGCTTAATTGCTTGGCGTGCCGATCACTTGCTGACACATCGGAAGTCGCGAAAACTTCCGTCTCCGAACGACATCAGGGGCCTCGTAATGCGTGATATGTCAAAACCTTTGCAGCAAATGATAGACAAGCCACGCTGCGTAAATGAAATGCCATGAGACAATATCTCCGCTGCCTGCTTTTATAGGAGGGTGGCTGAGATTGCATTCTGATCTATTGCAGGTGTTCTAGAAAACTACTGAACTCTCCTTATCAAAATCGTTCCATCACGATGTTGGCTTAGGCATGTACGGAATAGTCAAGCAGCTGCTTTCTCTGGGGCCGTGCAAGCTCTAGAGACGCCGCTGGTAGCCATGTACTAGACACCAGCAATTAGCACCCGTACTTTGAGCTCTCAATTCTCATTCTCCTCCGCTATTCACTATCCATGACAAGACAATTGGCTACGCTATAGGGTACCAGATCGGTATTGGCGTGTTGAATATGAATAGACTGAATTGATTACCGACCTCGTCATCATCTACTCGACGAAGAGTCTGCGTACCGCTACTCCAGCAATTAGTCTACGGAATAAGATCCGGAACTCATAACACTATCTCTAGCTGCGCAGATCCTAATATTGCAAATTGTACAGGGCTGTTCCTACAATGTTCGCTAAGTAACTTGTTGCTCAACCAGGTAAGTCGTCGAAGCGGCACCACAAGGATACACTTGGTAATCTGGATGATCAGTGGGACGGCAGACGTGGACATGGCTGGGCCCAGAGAGGCGAGAGAAGAATCTCATACCGTGGAAAATTGGCAATGGCCGGGGGAACTCGTTGGACGGAAATGAACGAGAGTGC
The DNA here is from genome assembly GCA_023627475.1 of Aspergillus sp. S3505. NCBI lineage: Eukaryota > Fungi > Ascomycota > Eurotiomycetes > Eurotiales > Aspergillaceae > Aspergillus > Aspergillus sp. S3505. The sequence goes on along the minus strand of JAMAHJ010000021.1, from coordinate 350,580 downwards.
AAGTGTGGCATTGCTTGCTGACCGGTTTTGACCGTGCACAGTCAGAGAACAGAATAATAGCGGTCGTTCCATCTGAGGCTGATGAGAAGAGTACACGCCTGTTCTCATTAGGAATTTCTTGAACAAATGCTTTTCCCAGAACATCCGATTCTTATTGACTATTCGCTACCCATAAAACATCAAATTCCCCGTACTAACCAATAGCTGCGCCATGGGTGCCAACTCGGTATTGGCGTATGATATGGAGAGACTAAATAAACTACCACGTCGTCATCACTAGCGTATACTCACAAAGAAAGTCTAAAAGAACACCACTGGTCCATTTACCAGACATCGGCAGTTAAATGCATTTAACCTACCGAATAAGGCCCGGAGCTCATCATGTTATCTCCATACACGCAAATCCTAATATCGCGGACTATCATAATACACAGGGCTGTTTTCTACAATACACATTGTACAAAGTACCTTGTAATTCGACCGAAAGATGAGTTACTGACGCGGCATCATAGGGATTCACTTCGTCCACATGAAAGGGGACCACCAATTTCGCAAATTGCACGGATAGCACCAAATTCTGGCAGTATACCAGGCCACAGTTGGTCTGCCCTGGTTCCTCGCAGGATGCATTAGGACTCGAGAATCAGACCGAGAATGCTACAGAGACAGCATTACGTACCATGATCAAAACATCCTCGTATCCTTCCAGCTGCACCATTCACTCATAATAGTTTTGAAGAGCACTCTGCGAATATCATCAAATTTGTTCTATTTTACATTGTACTCTTACTGTTCATTCACTTCATGCTACTTAGACGGCCTAAGAACATCTTAACTCTGTTTACATCAAATCTCCTAGCACGATGCATATAACGTACAATTCGAGCAAAAGAAGTTGACCACTGTGTCTAATGTCTTCCCTCGATTCGTTGAAATAACGCTAGTGCGAATGTCGAAGCATCCACCGGCGACCAAACGAGCTGCACCAACGAGCTGCGATGCTTCCATCAGCCTCTTCAAGAACGCGAAGCCGGTTTCTAATCCAGGAAGTACAGCCGTACGCAGCATGCAACGAAGATTATTCTCTTGGCATGTCAATCGCTCGCTGAAACATCGGAACTTCAAAGTTGCGACATCAGAGGCCTCGTATGGGTGAGATGTCAAGCCCTGACAAGACGTTACAGCTATCTCTATACAGAATACCCGGTAGAGTGTGATGCTTTCTCCAGAATTTGCAAACGCTAAACGCCACTGACGGCCACGCGCTAGATGGATATCGACATCACCGATTATTACCGTATCTTGAGCACCCAATTCTCCTCGGCTATTTACTGACTGTTTATGACAGCAAACAAATGGGCTCCACCAGAGTGGCAAACGGGTATCAATCAGGAGATGAGTTATTTTGAAGCGGCATCACAAGGATACATAGAATACTTGACATCATGTAGAACCCTAGAATATAGTTTGCCTGAGTACAGCTGATTCCAGCTAGTCTCTCAAGTCTGGCCAGATTTGCTTCTGTCAGTGCTCTGCTTTGGCTGCTTGTACGATGTGTTGTAAACTTGAGAATCGGGCCTAAAATGGCTCAAAACATTCTTGTATCCTTCCAACTGCGCTCTTAATTCATAATAGAAGGTTGAAAAGGACTCTGGAAGAATAGTTGACTAGTTAGCGCTCTCAAGGTGTGACTTTTTTTCAGTACAAGCGTGTCGAAATATTATTGATAATCACCAGGAATTCCAGATTGCTCCTTCGCCTCCAATTACCGCAGAACCCCAATCCACACCCTTCACCAGCTCCCTACGATTAAGACATTCGAATACATAAAGCTCCCTTGAGCGATACAAGCGCAAATTATCATCAATAGCTCGGCCGTCAAATCTACTAGCCATGTACCTGTTAACGCTCTGAGTCGACTGGCGTGAAGATGAGCCTCTTCCGAACAAACCACAAATTTATACAGAGTATTCTAGTCGCGTATTGCGGGTGTAGGCTTTGTCTGCTAATAGCTGGGCTTTGGGGGCTTTGGTCCAGGCTATCTTGGAGTAGATTCCTTCACGACCTGATGCGGTGTTGGTAGTAGTAGAGGTTTTGGGTGCTGATGCGCGGTACATACAGATAATATGATAAGGGGAATGCTTGATTGGTGCTGCTCATTGAATCCTGCTATCAGTCGGTCCTGTATTTTCGCTTTGAGATTTAGCTGCAGAATCTTGAAACGCGCAGGATCGATCAACTTGGTACTTGTTCTCGTCAGTTAATAGATGAAGAATAACAAAACCGGAACCAATGGAATTGCCACACAAATCTTGACCAGAATCCGTCTCCCAGGTTAGTTCTATCACGAGTGTTCAGTAGAAATTTGGAGTGACCAGGTCTACCACGCTGCTTCAATAGCAGCATGTCCCGAAACATGTTCTTGAATGGATTTCCTCTATTCTCAAAAAATCAAGAGCGTTTGACAAAAAGGCCCATAAACTCCTTCGAATTCTGCAAGTAATTGTTAATCCTTAGTCGAGCGAATTATTGTAGGTTAGCTGACCTTCATCTCCGTCCGCTGGTACGTGCTCAGATTTCAGTAGTTGCCCTGTGGTTACGTCGTCCGTTGCTTTGACACTAGAAATGTTCAGATGTGTGGTTGCCCATTTCTGATGTTTTGCAAGAGGATTAATGTGTCGAGAGTACTCGTATTTGATGCCTGGGTGTCCATAGTGAATTCGTATTGAGTAGCAAAGGTAAGTATTTGGAAAAGGATACTAGAAGACTCGAGTTCATGGAATTGTTGAGGTTGAATTAGTTATATGTTCAAGATACACTGGAAAATCATTCACCGGTCATCAATTCACTATACAAGAGCCTCTTCTCATTGAGCGCCGCAATATATCTGGAATAGAAATCCCGTAAACATACCACACCGGATGCTATCTAGCAACACAATTACAAAGCTCAACCCTAACTCCCGCCCCAACAAGCACATGAATCCACAGCCTCTGCGTATCACTCAACCGATCATTCTCCGACTTCACTTCCACAAACATCACCTCGCCCCTCTCCGCGCTCCAAACCAAAAGATCCGGGATCCCCCCACCCCTTTGTTGATACTCCTGCGCCAGTACCTTACAGATCGTCGCCAGCGCCTCGCCGCGAAAACACTGCGCGATTTCAATCAGCTCTTCCAGCGGGAAGGACCAGTTTATGCCGACGGCGCAGGGCTGGCGTGGGGAGTGGGTATCGTGGACTGTGCGGATTATTTGTTCGGCGGCGCCGTTTGTTATTTCGACGAGGCGGTGGTTTATTTCGGAGGCGCGGGAGAGGTAGAAGGTGTCGGTGTGAAGGTCGAGGGGAGAGGTTTGGAAGGGGGTTTGGAAGACGTTTGGGATATAGGTGAAGAGAATATCGTAGAAAAGGAGGCCGAACTATGTCGTTAACGAAATTGTTAGGTTGACGGGTGGTGTACTTACTAATGTTCGAACGATACCTCCCTCTGAATGATAACCTTTCCATCCATGGTCCATATACCAGTTCAGACATACCTGCTCGACTCTGCATTCACCACCCATCTTCTCATCCACCCAAATTGTTGGACGACCTCGTTTAGAACCATTGTCACGAAACGTATCCTCTTGCTCGATACGTATTCCATCAACTGTCCGTTCTGCAGGTTTAGCCAAGACGGCGTATCCAAAGTCATGTTGTTCTCTTTTAGGTACTTTCAAAGTTTTCTCTAGTTTCATAATCCGTTTTTGCAGGTCGTAGTGGTAGATCAGATGAGTGCTTGGATCCTCAAGGCCTTCCTCGCAGGTCCGAAGCGCAATCCTCTTCCAGTGTTTCCGCTGGTTCTCCTCGCTGCGTCCGTGGAATGGAGTGAGGTTCCACATGTAGTGTTCTTCCAACAGTGCCTTCCGTTGATACCACCTTCCACGACGCGCAGCGTGGAATAGGCGTTGATCAAGCAGTTCAGTGAGGACTTCATGCTCTCGTTTATGTTCCTTGAACCGTCCCAAGGGATGGAGACCCTTATGAACGATCCTAGTATAAACCCAAGCCGGGGAGAAACGACGCAGATAAGCTCCTTCTCCGCACTCGTAGAAAGTAGCTTCTCTCTGTTGTTCTTGGGCTAGAAGTTCCTTCCATCGAGGGTAGACCTTGTCGCAAATATTTTTAACTTGTTGCAAGTCCGACGGTCCATTGAATTGGAGGATATTGTCAATTTCGAACTGTGTTCGCAGCACCGACTCGAATTCTAGAAGAATGGATCTTGATGGGAATATCGAATTAGACCGGCACACGATATAACTCGGGAAATTCTTCCTCGAAGTTTTCGCAAGAATGATAGTCGTAAGAGATTTTTCCGTCCATTCTGTAGACCTATAGAAGACCAAGTGTACTCGTTCAAACATGACCCTCGGGCCAGCGCTAAGCCTTATACAGTCGCCAGTGTAATCGAGGATTTTCTGAGTATAGTGACTATCCCGATTCACAGATGGACCTCGGGCACCCGTTTTACCAGGGTTCCAATCAAGACCCGTCTGGGTCTGGGTTGACTGTCGAAATGCCGCTAGCAATTCTTTCTTACTCTTCCCTTGTACCTTTACATCGGTTGCAAAGCTTTTCAGCTCGTCCAATAGTAGTAGCGATGATGCTTCTTCCAGCGTCGTTATTAATTCGCTACAATCGGCGAATCTGAATTCGCCATCGGAATCGGAATTAGACTCAACGTCCCCGGGACTCACATTCTCGGTCTCAGACAGTACAGGAAGACCGCGGCCGCGCTGGAGCTCAACCACTGCAGCATTCAAATCCACGATATCAGAATAACCAAGTTGATTAATACGATGCCATGCAGAAGTTTTCCGGAGAAAGAGTCGTACGTATCTAATTAACCAATCAATACACCGAACAGGCATCCTAGATGAAGGCATATACCTACAAATACTGCGCCTCATACGACAAGTCCTTCCACTGCCTGAATACCTCCATCTCAGCTTCATTGAATAAATGGGCTTCCTCATTTAGCACTGTTTCTAGCGCTAGATTAAAGGCATCCACGTATATAGAACTTTTGCCTTTCTGCCAGCTGCTGTTTTGCATTCGTTGGTGCAGGTCTGGTTCATCTTGCACGGCGTGCGAGATTTCATACTCGTCTATTGCCTGGTTGTTTGTTTCGATGACTGGGAGTGAGGATTCTAGTTCCGTTTGGCTATTCGGAGGTTGATTCACGTCGTCGATGGGGATATCACCGTCTAGAGGTATGGAAGGTGAATCAGTCTTTAACGACGGGCGATCTAAAGGACTCTCTTCGCATAGCACATGTTCCTCTTTCAGGATTGTATTCTCTTTCTGGCCATCGCCGGAAATTTTTCTGCGTTTCACGGAAGGCGGCTTCTTCTCCCAGTAGTCCAGCAGGGACATACTGTCACCGAAACATATATGAACACACCACGCCGAAATATAACTGCGGGTCTCTAGCGACAGACATCAGTTGGCAAATTGAGTATTAAACACTCAGGTAGACTCTAATCAGCCCATGAATATAATATAGAATCAGGAAACCTATACACAAAACAAAAGCCAGATGGAAAGATGGGATAAAATTCAAGAGAACCAAACCAGATCCACAACGCCACAACTGCGCCACAACGTATTTATCCTGTTTGCACTTACCATACCGCCTGACCTTCCGCCCGCGCAAACGACGCGGTTTCAATATCTAAGCTCCAATTTCCAACGTCATTGATTAAAACCAACTCGCGAATTATTCCACATTCCTCATTAATTTGAACTCATCTCAACGTCCTTCGACCGAACCTCCCATATAAAACCAAAAATGGCCAACGAAAGCCCCCTCGCAAGTACCCCTGCCGCCAACGAGTCCCTCCCCAACACCACCAACCCCCCCCGGGCGCACTCCCAGCAAGCACAAACACCGGGTCGCCCCGGCGGCGCCCCCGCGCGCGTATACATGAACGAGAAGATCGTGCCGTATTTACTCGAGGGGATGAAGGGGGTTGCTAAGGAGCAGTATGTTTCACCTTTTTCTCCCTGGGCTGGGGTTTGAGTTGTTGGGATTTACTCGGCAAAGAAAGAAGGAGAGAAGGCTAATAAGTGATATAGGCCAGCGAATCCGCTGCGCGTGCTTGGGGAGTTTTTGATTCAGAAGAGTGCTGAGGTTGAGGGGAAGTCACCCGAGTAGAGGGCCGATCGACAGGACGAGTCGATTGGTTGAATGATGTACATTTGAAAGGGTGCACTACGAACCGATATCGAAGCTTTTCCTTCACTCGGCTGCCGCTGGCGGACATCCACGACAGTAATTCATGGAGATGGGCTGCAGAGGATCGCCCGGGGCGGTATAGAAGCGAATGGATGTGTGACGCTCATCGTGTGGGCTTATTTCTATTCGCTGAATTGTCAAGACTGGGGGCGTCGGGCTCCCAGATGTCAATGGATTATTGCCCATACCTGGGCGTGAACAGTGGTCTGGAAGCATTCAAGCACGATAAAGTTTGGATTATTGATCTAATGCCAGATCAATCACATTATGTGGCGCTACTGCATTGCTGCGTGTTTGTATACTTTGAACATACATATACTTCGGTCGTTCAAGTATTCAAGTACACAACGTACGTTTCAGGAACATGAAACATCTTACAAATCTTCATGCTTCATTTACTCAGCGGTTATCCGTACTTTTATAAAAGTTTCGTCGACAGATCTTTTCCTTGGATAGAGCCCTAACTTTGAGCAGACCATGATCATCAGAAAGAAATCCCTGCATACAGACGCAAGGAGAGTTCTAGAGCGCCAGTTAGATCATCACAAATGCGCGCAGGATACCAGCACCACAGGTAGGCAATGCTTTGCCAATGCACCAGTTATGGTTTCAAAGGTGCAGACAGTTGCCCAGCAACATTGTCATCTCTTATATGGCGACTAAACCAGCCGTGGTCTGGTGCAAGTAACCGCCCTGATGTCAGCGCTCTAAGAACATAGATATCGCCCAGATGCACTGTCAAGCTTATCGACCGTAACCATTCAGAAACCAATGTAACACGAATAGCTCGCTTGTTCCCTGCCTAAAATAAGACACCAAAACCTTCGTGACACAGATCAGCTCCTGTTTCGAAAATATAGAAACCTTACCTTCCAGCCATACTGTCAATAATCAGCAAGTAGCCGTGGAGAAGAAAGCAAGATCATCTCGGGTTACCTTTGCGGCGACCCGAGAATTACAGAATCCCCATTCGTGGTGATTCTAGGGGCCGGTGTTTGGCGATACTACAGGGATAAAACGCGCCACGCTATGGCGGAAACTGGCGTGGAATGGCCGGATTTCCTTTTTTTCTGTTTGGTGTCTCACAATGCGCCGTGAGACCTTTGGGCGGAGAGGCATGGGCCAAGATAAAGAAATTTTTTGTTTTGTTTTATGTGTTTTCTGGTCGAATACAATCGAGTCGTTACGTAAAGGGTGTTTGTGAACAAGACGCAATAAGGCGAAGAGCTGACTAGCGAAAACATCCCGAAGAGTTGAAATGTAGCAGTGCTGACCATGAGATAATCCGAGAATTACAACGTAAATGTAGATCTGTTCCTCGTCCTTGCCGCCATGATTGTCTGGAGAGTACCGAGAATAAAAAGAAAAAATTGAAAACAGCATTTCAGTGATCGAAGCACGGCGACATAGATTGTTCCTTTTTCTTGTGTGGACAGTTGAGAAGTTTGTCGCAAAATTGAATGGCGTTTCGATATCACCGAGACGACAAGGGGGTGCGAAAGACGACTTTTTTGTGCGAGACATAGAAGAACAGAAACAACGACGTCCCACCGTTGGCGTCGAAATCAGATATAGAAACACGAGCAGGGGAAGGGGCGAAAGAACAAAAGGAAAAGGGTAAAAAGTACACGACAATTAAAAGTGAGAAAAATTAGGTGCCTTCGACCGACTTCGAATCTGATTATTCCGACATGGTTTGCACCTACCTGCTAGCGTACCGGTCATCGGCATAGGAGCGGCTAGCATATGCGTCACGCGGAGGGGCACCACCCTGGCTGTAGCTGGGAGGGTTAGCATCACGGTCGTAGTAGCCGCCACCGCTGCCACCACGGCGGTCGTCACCACGGCGATCTTCGCGGCTGTAGCGGTCCTCGCGGCCGCCGCCAGAAGCGTAGCGGTCGATGCCACGATAGCCGTAATCATCGCGGTAATCACGGCGGTAGTCGCGGTAGTCACGGCCACCATAGTCGCGGCTACGGTCACTGTAGGAGTCGTAGCGACCGTAGCGGTAGTCATCACGGCGCCAGCTACCGCCCCAAGGACCACGGCGGTCATCAAAACGATCACCACGGGGGCCACCGCGACCACGGGCACCTAATACAATTGTTAGTGTATAGTGTATTTGAGCGAGATTTACGGGATTCCAAACCAGGCTCACCTCGTTTAGGAGGACCAAAGTATTTGCCGGGAGTGGGCGTGCGAGGACGGCTACGGCGAGCCTTCTCGATGCTCAGAGTGCGACCTTCAATGACTTCACCCTGCAGACCTTCCTTGGCAGCATCCGCCTGCTCACCGGTGACCATCTTCACGAAGCCAAAGCCACGCGACTCCTTGGAGTGAGGGTCAACCATGATGGAGCAGTTCTCGACGTCACCGTACTTCTCGAACAGGCGCGACAAATCCGACTCGGACAAACGAGGATGAATGCCAGTAACGAAAAGGTTAGAACCAGTGTTCTGGGCACCCTCCTCGTCATCGTCAAGCATCTTACGGGGGTCGATCGGGCCTCTCTCATATCCACTTGGTCTCTTCGTGTCAGCTTGCGATTTAAGTTATAGATGTAAAACAGAGGCGATAGCATACCGGTCATCGATGCGGCCGTTGGGGGAACGGCTCCGGGCACGGTCATCTCTGATTTCATCGCGAGGAGATGCGCTGCGGTGACGGTCGAAACGAGGCTCGTCTGAAGGGTGGAAAAAAAAAAAATCAGGTGTCAGTCTTGCTGTTATCCGAGACGGAAAGTTCCAGCTGGTCGGTCAAGCAAGTCATCAAGCATACCGTCGTAGCGACCGTTCTCCTGCTCGTATTCCGAGGCCATTATGAAGAGTTGAAGTGTTGAAATGGAAGTCGTAAAAGAAAAAGAGTGGTCACTTGAGGATGAGAAAAGCGCGTGTCGCACGGCCGGAACAAGGCAAACAGAAAAATTCCACCGATGACAAGAGGGCTGGTAACTCAGCTCAGTCACAGTAGAACGGTAAGAGGGTATTAAACAAGAAAGGAAATGAGAATGAGGAAATAAGAGGATGGGGAGGAGGATGGAGGAAGGAGGAATGAAGGGGCGAAGGCAGAAGATAAGTCCAGCATAATAATTCCAGACCACGCGCGGCTCTGTGGTGGATGCGCCAAGACCCCAGCAACCAACCTTCCATTTTCGAATTCGCAGTGCATATAATACTAGATACAGGTACAGAGTACGGAGTACATTAATAGTGAATGCAAATATAAGCCCGAATCATTGATTGACCTATTCAATTACACCCATCGCTAGTCGCATATACAAGAGAAACATAGTAAAACGAGAGAGAAAAAAAAAACGCCATCTTCCCCAGTATCCTAGCCCATCGAATACAATCAAAACAATTCATGAAACAATCAAACCGACTCACTACCCAAACCACTAATTCCGAGATGTCCGAAGCCGCCTCCGGGTTTGATGGACCTTGACAGGCTCTTCACCAGATCCATCTGCACCCTCGGCTACACCAGAGCTCTTCTGCGTCTTTCCCTCGAGACCATCGTCCACCAAATCCATTAATTCATCCTCGTCCAGTTCACTGAGCTCCTCACTCATTCCGCGCATAACGTCTCGGCCCGTCCAGCGTTCTTCGTAGATCGTAGTACCCAGTGGATCGAAAGGCTCCATGTACCATTGGATTCCACCTTGCGCTAGGGGATGTTGTTGGTCTTCTTGCGAGCTCAGTGGAGGTGTTGGAGGCCCTTTTTGTGGTTCAAGCACTTCCTTTGTGGGCTGTGGACTGGCGCTGCGATGTTGTTTGCCGTCTCCATTGACAGGTGCTCGGACCTCATCATTATGTGGAATGTCCGTGGTCTCCATCTCAGGTTTCTGCGCCTTAACTGCATCTGTCGCAGATGTATCCTGGGCTTGAGATGCGGCGGATTCAAGTGGCTGCGGTGCATTTGCATCGGCCATAATATGGTCACCATCGGTATCAGGTAATGCAGAGGCCTGCGGTTCTTCCTGAGGTTCTTCCTTCGCAGGCTCGTCGCCGCCCTCAATCTTCTGTACTGTGCCACTGGGACCCTCAGGTTCACCAACAACTTCCGTGCCAACAGTACCAGCCAATTCTGTCAAATCAGCAAGAGAATTCCTCCGTGACCGGACACTATCTTCAAAAATCTGATCCAACTCCTTCAATTCCTGCTCGAACGGCTTGCGATTCAACTCGCTCTCCTTCTTGATCGCATCCTCTAAGCCAGGCTGGATCGCTTTAATAATTCGCTTAGCCAACTTTCTCTTCTCACGCTGCTCTAAGCTAAGCTCAGGCGCCCGGCCACTGATTTGCATCTGAAGTTCAGCGGTGTCTCCGGCAGGCTGGACTCCGATCTCTGACGTAAAAACGCTGGCAAGTTCGGCTGAAAAGACGGAAATAGAGGCATACGAGCGGTCTTCCAACTTTCTGCGAATGGATAATAATCCCTGTCGGAAAATTCCCTTTCCATCAAGACTGACCCAGAGTTAGCGGGGGCTATTTGGTAATGGAAGCAGGTTAAAACTCACGTCACAGCCTTGTCAAAGATAGGCCAAAGCAACGGGAAAATAGGAAAGTAAACAGTATCAACTACGTGGCGAAGGGTCTCTGCATCCTTCAACTTCTCTCGTTCCCGCTTCTTCACCTCGTCGCATAGAATGCGCAACCGGTCCAAATCGTGTGAAAGCCGCTCACCAAACTCGATGCGCCGCTGTAGCCGCTTGCCACCACCAACTCCCATAGCCATGTAGTCCCTGCGCGTCATTTCCATCGAAGAGAAGGTCTCCAGCGATAACTGCAGACGCTTCAGAAGTGCTGCGCCTCTTCTAGCTTCCCGCTTCAGTGTCCAGTATTTGCATGCATCTTCACCGTATTGTTTTCTTTGCCGAACACCGAATCGCTGAAGGGAGGCCACAACGGAGTTCAGTACAACCTGCGGTATAACCGGGGCTCCAGAGGGTAATTTCCAGACGGTCCTTGGAACGGTGGGACGCTTGCGTTTGTTGCCACCAACAGTAAGAGTGAGTCGCGGACCGCTTCTCTGTCCGTCATCATGTATGTGATCACAGCTCGTTGGATGTGTCGGCTCCAACGAAAGAGCAGTGGCCTGACTATCACCCCATCGTCGACCTTGCATAGTTTCCCGGTAGTACTCCATGGCCTCCGCGGTGGCAGCATCGGTGCCATGTTCTCTTCTCCATTCAGGAGGAACGTGCTTGTCACAAAAGGCTTTGAGGAGATGAGAATCCATAAGTCCCGGAGTCCCATTGCCTGGCTTCATCTTCAGGTAGAGCTGAGCTCTGCGTGCACAGGTAACATGGAACGCAACGAAACAGTGCTTGTTGCTACATTGAATAGACGCACCCATTCGCTGCCGACAAATGTAGCAATGAAGCTTCCAACGACTTCTGGGGACCTTTTCAATATCTGTAATCGGCTCCATCAAGGACGGGTTGCCGATAGACACCTCTGGAATCCAGATGGCGCAAAGAAGGTGAGACCATTTTGACGTCGTAGTTTGTTTAAAAGCACCCTCGATGTTAGGACAGAAAATGCAGTTGACTGATCCTCTTCCAACCAGTTGACATTTGCGGCATAACCATTGGCCTTCTGGGATGAAAGGCACTCCATAACACTCCTGGTGCACAGCCAAATCGCATCCGTCACAGAACACAATGGCATTAGAGTTCTCACAATCGCCATCATCACAAATAGCGCATTTGGTGTCCTGTTCTTCTCCCGACCCGGTAGTTTCTCCATTAACAGCGGCTGCTGAGCTAGAACGAGGGCGATGCGTCTGGGGTGGCTTCGGATTAGGCTTCGGTATCCGTTTCTCAAGCGCATGCCACTCTTTTTCGATTTTCGTCATGGTAATTTCGAAAACTGCGGGTTTGATAGGTTCCAGTTGGTCCAGTCTTCGTTTCGCGTTGTACTCTTCTAGCCATTTTTCGTCTTGTTCATCCATATCGTACTCCACTCTTCCAACAGCTGCATTCACTTCACCCTCAATCCCAGTCGGGTTTATCACATCCAGGTCATCCTCCTGTGCCGCCTCGCTCATTCGAATCAATTGGCGATCGTGTCGTAAAAAAATATCGCTCTCCTGGTATCCCACATTGGCCATTGTACGGTCGACATAATTGGCTTGACCGACACCGGGTAGATCGTAGAAAACAAACGGATCTCGTACCCTAAAGGACGGCTTTGGTAGAGTCAACCTCTCGCGAGGATTGGGGCCGGGGGGGGGCACCACCTTGGGCTCATTCGGGTTACCCAAGCCATGAAGCATAGCATCAGGACGGCGCGGTGGTCGTCCAGGGCGTCTCTTGGGTGGTGTAGGAGAGGGAACATCGGTGTTCATGCGAAGATGATCGGGGATGGGAGTCTGTTCGCCATTTGTGGTAGGGGCATGCGGAGTCGCGGCTGAAGGACGTGGACCATCTACTTCATCCGCACTGAAAACTGCGATTCTCGCGTCAATATCCAACTCAGGATGGAACTCCTCCCAACCACGCTCCTCACGCGGCTTGTAGCCATCTCCTTGTTGTAACGCAAGCGCAGCCGACGTCGACGATCCAAAACGACCGCGATTCTGAGTCTTATCCCGTCTTAATCGCGCAGAAGGAGGTGTTGTCGGTACACGGGCGGAAGGAGGAGGAACGTCCTGGACAGGTTGGGGTCCAGATTCACGCAGCGTTTCTCGTGCAGTGCGACTGCGCGAGACGGAAGAGGTGCGTCTCACGGGTGTTGGCTTGGCCGGTTTCGCGGGCTTCACAACTTTGGTGGATTGTACCTCCTTCACTTCGTATTCGATGAATCTTCCTCCTCCCCCAGGACCTCCTGGGACATACTTTCGTTTCTTGAGCGGAGGCCCTTCGCTGGGTTCCTGCTTAGGGGGGTTCCTGGGCGGTCGTCCGGGGCCGGGGTGTCGTTTCGCAGATGACAGAGGCGCCATTTTCGAGGTGTTTAGTGGGATCTAGGTAAGGAGAAAAAGTAGTAGTCCAGCTTCTTGGGACGTTGAGCTCGTCGCTCAGCTTCTTTGAAAGCAAGCCGCGCCGGTTTTAGCAGGCAAACACAGACCACAGCAGCCAACTTAACAGGTCATAACCCTTCTCTCCATCAAAATGACTATGCTAACGAGCGTAGAGAAGTCGATAAGAGAGAAGAAGGCGACACGGACGGGATAAAGTGACCACAGGAGCGCAGGATTCCAACTGAGCGAACGCGAAGGCAAAGGAGAGCGAGTGGCTGTTATCGCCGCTAAGCCCCAAGCGGAGAACGGACGAGACCGCCCTCCACCTGGAGCTCCTTCAACCACACCACTAAATGGCAATCCTCGCTCACAGCTTCACAACTCGTCCTCTGTGAGAGCAATTGATTGTTCCAGGATGGGTGATGACCGGTGTGTTCTTTTCCCTCTTTTTTTCTTTTCTTTCTTACCCTATAGAAAGTCACTAACGGTTAATCCAGATGGCGCGGAGGCCGCCCATACGACAGTCGCCAGTCGGGCCATAGACAGTCGGGTTCTAGGAACATGGGAGGATCCCGTGGGAATTCCTGGAACGACTCAAGGGACCAGAGCCCTGTCGGGCCAGCTAATGAGCAGCATGTTTCTGTCCGTGGATTTAATGCGACGGAAGCGAAGTCGGCTCTCAAGCGAGGTAAGTGGGCGCGTGCTCGTTGACACTGTTCGGTTCGACGACTGACTGTTCTTGCTTTCTACAGGTGCACACGGTACGTACAATATAATGACTTTCCTACGCTGGCGAAACGAACTATTGACCACCGGCCTCATCAGAACCGAAACCTACCGCCTACAAGCCAACCGGGAAGGACGTGAACAACCGTGCTAGCGGACCTTGGGGCGCCAAACGTACGTCGGTCTATTCATCTTCGTTCCAAGGCCCTCTTGCTGACAATGCATGTCTAGCCAACAACATGGCGAACGGAAAAGACTTCTTTCTCGAACTTCGAAAGCAGGTCACCTCCTTGCGGGGTGGAAATGTTCCTGGTGGTTGATCATGTTGGTGATATGGATCTCACTGATATGAGCACTGCTGGAATGATACCGGTAATTGCTTTCCCTCGGCTAGGAAAGGTCGATAATTGACTATTACATACGAGGAGACGAATTCATGGCAGAGCTCCGTCCATCAAAGATATGTGGCGGGCAGTTGGCCTGGGCGTGGTTTCGACTTGCATCGATATACCAACACCATACATGAAAATAAAAGTGAGAAGCGTTTGTACAGTCATATAAATGATCTCCGTATTATACACTGCTATATATGCACGCTGGAATATAGACAGGAGAGCGATGCAACAAATACGCACATGGGGTATCGCTATTGTACAATAGTCATTTCATAACTTCCTCCACCCAGACGGGCCCAGGACTCCACCATCATCAGCACGCGGATCAAGGGTCCACTTTCTCAATGCACGAACGCTAAGATCGGAGCACCATCCCGCCTCGAACATCTCAATCCCAGCCCAGCCGATCATCGCCGCATTGTCTGTGCATAGATAAGGCGGGGGAGCAAGGATCGTAACATGTTCGAATCCGCGAACATCGAGGATTGATCGAAGAACCGTCATGAGGAACTTGTTTGCGGCGACTCCACCACTGATAACTAGTGTCTTGACTTCTTCGCTGGAATTGCCCGTTTTTGGTTTGAGAGCTTCGAGGGCGATGATGGTTCGTGAAGCGAGATGCTCGAAGCAGACGCGCATCGCTTCTCGGGCCAATGCGATACGTTCGTCGTCGGACATGATTTCTCCTTTCTTCTCTTTCAGAGACACGAGTTTACCAACTGCGCTCGCGATAGATGAGAAGCTAAATTGCAGATGCCGCGTGTTGGCGAATGGAGTGGTGATACACCAACCCCATGGACTTTCACGTTTAATTACCTCCTCACCTCGGGTCATCGGTGGTCGGTAATCGACGTAATCTGAACTTCCATTTGGAAATGCAAATTGTTCCAACGCTTTCCCGTACATCGTAGTTTTTGAATTTTGAAGCGAAGAGCTGGGGAGGATATCTCGGGCTGCTTTGTCAAGGGACTCCCCAATGGCGATATCTGTGCTGGAAGCCATGACCTCGTGTTCTGTGATGGAAGTCGACTTCACCAATATCGAATGACCACCGGAAACGAGAATGGAGAGGAATGGGAATTCTGGCGTGGTTTCAGTAGTCGTAGGATCGACACCCTGACCCCGTTCCAGAGACGAAACAAGTCGCGGCGTCAAAAGATGTGCCTGCATATGATGTACCCCGACAAACGGTATCTGCCATGCAACCGAAAGCGCTTTTCCCGTATCCAAGCCCGTTGACAGATTGGAGCGCATCCCCGGACCTCTGGTGGCGGATATGAAATCCGGCTTCCGGCGCGGACTCGATCCATCGGCTAAGACTATTTGTTGTGATATATCTCTTTCAGTATTTCCAATCTTATTTTTTGCCTCTGGTAAATGCGAGAGCGCTTTTTTGACGAGCTTTGCGAGGTTTTCTTGGTGCGATTCGAGTGCTAGGATCGGGTGGATGCCACGGTATTCTCGCGAATCGGCAGTTACATTTTCTAGGAAATGTATTTTCGCGGCGCCAGTAATGCTGTTCGGGTTCTTTTCGACAATCGCTACCGAGGTATCATCACTAGCAGAGGTATCCAAGGTTAGTTGGAATTCGGAAGCTCTGATGATAGAAGCCAGGATCGTTTACCAAGAAGTCTCAATAGCAAAAGTCAGAAACCCTCTATAATTAGACAAGCAATTTTTTCTCGAAGTAATGCATAAACTAGTGCGACAAGTCGCGGTTGATATTCGTAACTTCAGCATTGTAAGATGGTTGAGAGACCCGTTCTTCCAGTTAAGGTCGGCGGAAAAAGATTGGATTTGCACGGGCCATGGAAGCCCTGAGGATGTGCCCTAAAGCGTGACCATAAATGGTAATAACTAAGTACAGTCGGTATAATTAATCATCATGACACGATATCAGTCTCTAAACTGCTTCTCACACATGTATCACCTTGGTGGGATTGAATCTATTTGTTTTATCCCCCAAGCGAATCCCATTAAGCACGTATCCCCGTTGATTGCTAACAACTCTTATTCCCCGGTATTTGAATTCTGTTGAATAATGTGTGTGCCCGAATACCCAGGCCTTCACACCATACAACTTTGGAATATCCGAAAGAATGTCAGTTGCAAATGCGGGCGACAAGGGGCTATTTTCATTCCGTGGACTGGACGTCAATTGGGTCAAAGGTGCGTGATGCGTCACGACCACGACGGATCGTTTCTGGCCCTTGCCTGCTCTTTGATTCTCCTCCTGTATTGCTCCAAGTTCTCGTAGTGTCCATTCGGAATCCGCATCATGAGCTGCGTTGTGGTCATGGATTGACCAGTCTTCTATTTGATGGAAATCTTGAACCTTCTGCTGGATGTTGTCGCTGGATCTCTCCGGAACCCTGGACCAAAGCGTACAGCCAAGAATGGTGACATTAGAATCCGGAACATCGTAGCGTGTCTGGTGAAGCAAGATAAGTCGATCGTTTAAACAGGGCTCTTTCTCAAGCCGTCTAGCCTTTTCAATTCCTGACTCGAAAGACTCCTTGTAGAATTCATGATTCCCTAACACGAGGAACACGGTCCCGAACCTCTCAACCTGCTTTTGTAAGAAATATAGGTATGCGTCATAATCCGCTAAGCGTCCGACATCGCCGGCAAGAATGAGATGGTCTGCACAAACCGGGAACTCGAAAGAGGCGTATAGCTGGTCGATTTCTAGATGGAGATCGGATAGGACATGGAAGGAGAGGGTAGGTTTTCCTGAGAAGAATGCTCGTAGTTTTTGAAGTGCCATAGCGCCGTGCAATAACGGAGAAGCAGTCGCTATCAAGGAAAATATAAAGGAGATAGGAACTAGCGCCAAGGCTGACTGTATAATTTCCCTTGGTTACACAATGACCTTGTCTAGATCCTTTCCTTTTTGAACAGTGTGCATCTCACCTTGAAGTATAGATAGCAGTGAATTGCTGCAAAGATACAAAAGGTTTACCATTAACCAGTATATTTTCTCATCAGATTATATCTTCATACCATCGAACAGAGCCTCGCTACCGTCGAACCCGGGACTAAGAAACATTGGCTTTGGCATATTCAGTGATTGGCGTAATTAGCTTCCACATGGTTTCCGAAGTGCTGAGAATATGGACAGCTTGGTCTTTCTAAGTCGCTTATAATTGAACATCCCTTCGATGTCTGGAACACAGCGCCGAGCATATGGTCTATAGGGAGTGCTAACCCACCGAATTCCGAACATGGTGAGCGAATGGGATGTTCAATAGACATCGGAGCCATTTCTTCACCTGGACGTCTCCATTATACGTCGCAGTTTGCGAGATTTAATCCCGGTGGAACGACTAATTGGTGGCGTCTTGGCAGAGCTTATCAGTGACGAGGATGAAGAAATGGAAGATGGATACTTTCCTGAATTGAACTGCAGGTTGACATTGTACAGGCATGAAGTACGCTTTAACACCGAGAAAGTCAATCGCTACAATCAGACCTGATCCTTGGTCATATACCTCTAGATATTCTGGATCCTTCAACAAGTACTTCGGGCCGAATTGGTCGCAATTGCACACAACCCTCGTCTACAATTTTATTTGATAATGTTCTAGAATTGGACCTGCCTAATCCGGAGAGGGAACAGAACATCTGACCCTTGATTCGATACCCCGATTGGACCGTGTCGCGCATTGATTATATATCCGTGTCCACATGTAATATAGGGCTTCTGTATGCATACATAACCTAGCCTAATGATCATAACATTCTACAAGATATAGTTCGGGAAAGATATAAGATAAACTCGAATGTCTCAAAAAGCGACATTTACCATTTTCCATAACTTAGCAAACATCTTCCGATTGCCAGACGGACTCTTCATCCATCGGCTTCCATCGCTCGTCGCTGCTGGCATTATAGTGAGAGTGCAAGTATAAATTGGGTCAAATGCCTTGGCATCACTTATGATCTAGAAATCTTTCTCTTTGAACACTGGCTATCTGTCATCCACGCACCATGAAAAATAAAGACCGCCTCTACATCGCCCTCTATACGCGCGGCGGCGCCCCCAAAATGCCCGGGAAAGAAGATACGTACGCCACCACCTCCCCATTATCCGTTCAAAAGGCCCAGCTACTACTGGGCCCTCCACATCCAACCCTAACCCCCTCCACACAAACCCCAGAACCATAACTAGAACCAGGAGCATACTACAACGCCAAAAAAAAAAAAAAAAAAACCCTCTCCCCCAGCGGCAACACCCAGTGACATTTCCAAGAAACGCCCTTGCCGCCCTGTCCCAGTCTCGCTGCTATTCTGCTTGACAGGGTTATGGTTGCTCAGGCTAGGGATACGGCGAGGTTACGGGTGGTTGTTGAGGGGCGTACCGGTGATGGAGAGCCCGGGGGGGGGGGGGGGGGGGGGGGGGTGTGGGGGGGGGTGGGGGGGGGGGGGTTGGGAAACGTTTAAAAAATTACGGG
>JAMAHJ010000021.1:177201-331755 GCA_023627475.1 Aspergillus sp. S3505 | reverse complement strand
GCCCCCCCCCCGGCGCGCCCCCCCCCCCCCCCCCCCAGAGATGGGGCGAGATTGTGTGGGTGGGTTAGGGAGACGTTGGAAACAGTTCAGGATGATGGGGATGGGGAGGAATGCGGTTGTGGATGGGGTTATGGGATGTGTTGAGAGGAAGAGGGGAAAGGGGATGCCTGGTGGAGGGTATGAGGGCAAGGGTAAGCGGGTTCCGACGTTTGATTTGGTGGAGGGTTTGAGGTTGTTGGATAATGTGAGCCTAGGTACAAAGTATCTACGGAGGAGTTTGTGGAGAAAGTATGTGAGGAACCGCAACGAGTGACATTGATTCCAACTAGGTCAAGTTCATAAAGCATCACGTCATGATCATAATAGTAACTCCTAAAACTGATCGCTCATGCATTGCATCAACAGTAACCTCATCCAACGGGTACCATCCGAGACCTTATTCCGACAATGCTGTGTCGTTGATCTGAGTCTGCCGGAGCCAGGAGTGATTTCGGAGACCATCAAGGTCTCAGACCCATCGGACAATAGCCCTAGTTACCTCGACCAGGTCCTGGTCAAGATGCGCTTCATTCCGTATCCTTATCTCATCTTGTCTTGTCATAGCCATCACAACCCAGGAACTATTCACTCCCTAACAATCCACCTCCTCTCCTCCCTCGACATTCTCGTATGACACCCATAGTACTCCTCCTTATTCTCAATCGGCGTCACACAATGCACAATCGGTGCCCCCTTGAACTTGATCCTCTTATCCGCGTGCGCACTTGAGCCAGTGTGCTTCTTCAGGATACTCTTGGATGAGCAGGTGTTGGCGTAGGAGTAGGAAGGCTGCAACGTGGAGAAGCGCTTCGCACCCGCACCCGCACCGGGACTTGGGACAGGGGCGGCGGGCGAGATCGGGGTGCGGGGGGCAGCGCTGGGGGATTTGAGGGTGAAGGAGGAGCGGGCGTTTTGGGCGGCGGAGATGCTCAGGGAGAGCTTGGGTTTTGCGGCGCGGGCGGCGTACATTTTGTTGTGTTATTGATTGGTTGATTGATAGGATTGATATGGATTGAATTGAAGATGATCGTTGAGATAGGGCTGATTGGGGAGGATCGATATTAAAGCAAGAATGCGGTGAGGATTTTGATCAGCAAAATCGGATTCCAGCACAGCGTGTCGCGAGATACTATTAATATGTGCAAGTATGCGTTGTTGCTTTTCTATTTTTTTTTTTTATTGACGCGTGCCGAGTCAAGAAACAAACAAAAATAAGCGGTGCTTGGACCAGCCAAAACGAACCACTTAAAGATGAAAATAGAAAAAAGAGAACGAAGAAAATCAACCGATTCCAAACACACAGTGTCTGACACAGGAAAAGAAGAAAAGAGCCAGAATAAAAGGGGGTCTTCCGCGGCTATATAGTCGCCTGGCAGTCTCAGGTTGAGTCTGTCTTGCTGGAGGGTCGATCGAAAGAGGAGAAATGCCGTAGAACCAATGGTGGCCAGTGATGGCGGTTCTCTAAGCGCCGGGGATGCAGCACGGTGCAGTGTCACATTTGTCACTCGCAGTATCACCGGCAGATAGGCGAATGATATGTTGATACTTGAGGGTTGGGATGGGATCATCGTGAGGGTTTCTCGAGTCGTCGTCGGTAGAGAGGGTTGGTGTTGCTCGGAGTCATATCTTTCAGGGACATTGGGTTAGCACAGTGCATTTGGTACAGTTAGCACAATTATGCTATTGTCTGGGTTTCTCTTCCGATCACACATTAATTAGAATACAGTGGCCGGTTGTCATGTTGTCATGTTGTGCTCATTGTATCAGTCGATCCGATCTACTACCCCGCAATGGAAATGCGGTAACATGAGGGATCTGGTGTTCGACCTTTTAGTTCTCGAAAAGTGAGGGAGAAAAAAAAATAAACAGGGGAGATCTCTCTAGTGGTAGATCTTCTTATGTACCTGGTACAAGTAAACGAGTACTCTATAGACTCTCTAGAGATATATAACTATGGTAGCCAGGATTTATGGACTAGGCTGAGATGCTACATTCAACAATTGAATCAGCATTCTGTCTATAACACTAAATGAAGAAGCTCTACTCTGTAGAGGCATCGAATCCAGCCCTATGGATTAAATAGAGACATTGGCCAAGCGTCAGGAACTGCCTTAGACTTCAGGCACGAATTAAAAACCGAACCTAAAAATAGCGTCGCGTGACATGTGTTTATAATCTCGGACATTTGAGGAATGCATCGACTAGAGCATACCTACATAGTAGAAGTACTTACCCAACGGAGTAACTCCAAGAGCACACAGCACACCGTGCCCAGAGTACCAAGTAAATCTCCTAAATCTCCAGACCCGCCTGCTCCGCACCGAACACGGAGCGAGCAGGAACGGAGTTTGTACGAGCATCGGGCCGAGTATATAAAGTACACCTGAGCACTGTGACTGGTCAGAAAGTGTCATGTGAAGGGAAAAAAAATGGATTCTCGGTCAGCTGGCTGGCGGGGATTATTAAAGTGTGCAATTGTTGTTATGAATTGACTGTCATATGAATTTGGGGGAGTGAGTCACGGTCCTCGGAGTACAGAGTAAATTATGTCCCTATAGAGTAGAGACATACACGGAGTACTGTTGTCTGCCATTAACCCATATTCAGGCTACTTGCAAGGTAGTCTTATGGTGTTCTCCCAATCCCGGTTTACTTCATTATGCGCGTGGTTGTGCGGAGAATCTGACTGAGGCATCGGCCCTTGTTCCGATCTGCCGTATCGTATCGTATGTAATTTTCAGGGGCGGTGAATCACGGCGATGCTCCGTCTACAGTGTTACAGAGTATACTGCGCATGATGATAGTGATTCCAAAGGAAGTAAAAGAAAAAAAGAAGGATATAAAATAGAATTACAGAGCTGAAGAGCTGAAGAAAAGTAAACATGGCGCATGGTTCACGAGGTTGGCTGAAGTTGGGGAAATTAGCCTCAGTGCCTGATACATACCTGTAATACCATACGATACATACAGTACGGTAATATCACCCCAAATCCTCTTTGTTTAATTTTCCTTTTTCTCCACAATCTTTTCTCACTGTATTTCCCGCCATCTCAGACCAGGTCCGGTGTACAGTCCACTGAAGAAAGGACAGACAGTAAGAGAGCAGAAAAGCCTGCTGTCTCTGTATCGACCATTGGAAACCCGCCCAGCTGAATCCCGCCCGTCTGGCTCAGTCTACAATACAACATGTCCAGCGTCAAAGAGGCTGTCAAGCAATCCTTGATGGGCAGCTCCGACGATGAGCTTCGGTTCTCGCACCAGATCAAGGCCAACTTTTACCACCATGCCCGCAAAGACGACCAGTCTGGCGAGCTGTACATGCTCGAGGATGATTTCATCAATGCCATTGCCCCCAGGGATGAAGACTATGTGAGCCCTTGCTTGCTTTTCTTTTCTTTTTTTTTTATTCTATCCCCGCCATTGCCCTAGCCACTTTGCTAATACGCTCGTCAATTCCCCATGTAGCACAAGATCAAGCGGGAACAGTACTCCGTCCTCTTCCAAGTTGCCGATACGCGAAAGGCCGGGAGATTGACCCTTGCCGACTGGGCAACGTTCGAGAACCTCCTCGCTAAGCCCGATGCCGAGTACGAGATAGCCTTCCGCTTGTTCGATGTTGAGAGAACAGGTACCGTCAAGTGGGAAAATGTGGAAAGCTTGTTCAGTCAGACGAATTCCCAAGAGAATATTCCGTTCGACTGGAATTCCGCATGGGCTTCCTTGTACACGGGCAGCAGCAAGAGCCGTCATGAGATGACCTACCCGCAATTCGCTCAGATGCTGCGGGGATTGCAGGGAGAGCGCATTCGGCAAGCATTTCATACCATGGACGTTGATGGTGATGGATACATTGAGCCCCATGAGTTTCAGCGCATCATCCTCCAAACATCCAGACACAAGCTGTCCGACTACGTCTTGGAAAACCTGCCCAGTCTGTGCAATGTCTCCGACGGTAGCAAGATCTCCTACGCGACGGTGCGCGCTTTCCAGAACGTCATGAGCGAAATGGACATCATCGACCTGATCGTGCGCGAAGCAACCCGCAAAAGTGGCGACGGTAAGATCACGCGGACTGACTTCTTGAACGAGGCGGCCCGCACCACGCGGTTCTCCCTCTTCACCCCAATGGAGGCGGATATTCTGTTCCACTTTGCTGGTCTCGACGCACCATCCGGCCACTTGGCCCAGAAGGATTTCGCCAAGGTCGTCGATGCGTCATGGCGCACCCCATTCGCTGTTGTTGGTCAAGCTGTTTCGACCACTGCGCACGAGGCCGCAGAGACTACCAAGTCGGTGCTGTTCAGCGTGATGGAGTCGGTGCATCACTTTGCGCTTGGTAGTCTTGCGGGTGCGTTTGGTGCGTTCATGGTGTACCCCATTGATCTGGTCAAGACCCGTATGCAGAACCAGCGGTCGACGCGCGTTGGCGAGAGATTGTACCACAACTCATTGGATTGCGCACGGAAGGTCATCAGGAACGAGGGATTCACCGGCTTGTACTCCGGAGTTGTCCCTCAGCTGATTGGTGTTGCACCGGAGAAGGCCATCAAGCTCACTGTGAACGACTTGGTTCGGAACCATTTCACCGACAAGGACACTGGCAGGATATGGTACCCTCACGAGATTCTCGCTGGTGCTTCGGCAGGAGGATGTCAAGTGGTGAGTACCGACCTGATGCTGATTTTGGGCTGCAAGCTAACAATACTAGGTCTTCACCAACCCTCTTGAAATCGTCAAGATTCGCCTGCAGGTCCAGGGTGAAATCGCCAAGTCCGTCGAGGGCGCTCCTCGCCGCTCTGCTCTCTGGATCGTGAAGAACCTGGGATTGATGGGATTGTACAAGGGAGCCAGCGCTTGTCTTCTCCGTGATGGTACGTCCGTCGTCCTCCAATTCTGCAAAACGTCACTAACCGTTTTAGTCCCCTTCTCCGCTATCTACTTCCCTACCTACTCTCACCTGAAATCCGAAATGTTCGGCGAATCCCCCAGCCACAAGCTCGGCGTCGTCCAGCTCCTCACAGCCGGTGCCATCGCCGGTATGCCCGCCGCCTACCTGACAACACCCTGCGACGTCATCAAGACCCGTCTGCAAGTCGAAGCCCGCAAGGGCGATGTCCGCTACACCGGCCTCCGCCACTGCGCAGCATCCATCTGGAAGGACGAAGGCTTCGGCGCGTTCTTCAAGGGCGGTCCTGCCCGTATCGTCCGTTCCTCGCCGCAATTCGGTTTCACCCTGGCCGCCTACGAAATCTTGCAAAAGTGGCTCCCCATGCCTGGTGCGCATTATGAGCCTTCTCCCAGTGGCCAGGTCGAGCCTGGTGTTGGCTTGCAGGGTGCCAAGGCTCCTCTTCCGTATCTGCGCTCGCGGAACGCGTTGAAGCTGCTGCTTGATTTGAATGAGAACATTGGCCACATCAAGCTTCCGCGTAAGGAGCAGTGGCCTAAGTTCCTGCAGGCCAAGCAGTAATCTCTTCCCTTTTCTTTTCTTTCTTTCCTTTCCTTTGATCACGCTCTCTTTGTTTCTCCTTTTTAGCGACGACTCAGCTGTTCATGTCCATTCCATTTGTTGTTGATACGAGTTATATCCTTTCATTTCTTCTCATTTTTTCCACATATCTTGCCGCTCTACATCTGTTGGAGGTTTTGGTTTGTAAAGTTTGCATGATCTTTTTTTTCTTTGTTCATGTCGGTACAGGGACATCTATGTCAATTTGCTTAGTGTAACAAAAGGCAGATAGATTAGAGGGGAGGGTCACTGTTAGATGATCAACCTCGATTTCTTTCGTACATTGCATTGAATTGGATATTGATGTATTCATGATTTTGTATGGAGCATTTCTTTTTGATAATTTGTTGGTTTATCAAAGCCGCAATATTGTTCTGGTGCTAGGGCTCTACGGGATCTTTGTGCCACCAGTTTCCAGTCAACGAGACTTGGAAAAAAAAAAAAGCTCCCGCCCATGCAACAAACAATCGCAACGGCCCTAGACCATCCGAAAGAAACATTCTTTATTTTTCAAGTCTTGGGAGTATCACATAAAACCCGAAGACAAAGCCCGTCAGCCATGTGTCAAGAACAATATCAGGCAGCGTCAATGGATCCACTTTCTTGTATATTGTTGTATGCACGTCAATACAATCGCATGCTAGATTGTTTTCATCGTATAAATCGGGGTTTCTGTAGATTAGATTGGATAAGAGGGTATTATTCTGGTTAGTGTCAATGCAAGTCATTTTCCTCATCTTGAATGTATTCAGTAGTATTCAATATATGGATTCCTTAGTATTGTCCTCGGTCGTTTTGTCTTCGCTTTGAGACTGTGATTGCGTATGAGAATGTGAATAGGAACACTGTACCCATTGCCTTCCCTGGGAGAGTATTCCAGAGCAACGAAAGGGACGAAGTACATAAAACCCTCCAATCTCGATATACTCCCCATCAACGACCGTCTACTCCGAACAACTCAACTCTACTACAACTCTACTCCACCACAACTCTACTTTCAAACTTCGCTTAACCAAACAAACAACCTACCAAAATGGCTGCTAAGAACTCTGGTGTCCGCAAGGGTGAGTCTCATCCCCACCCCCATGTCCTCGGGTCTGGGGGACAAGTACAATGGTCTGATAAAGATGCTAATATACTTGTGATGTTATAGCTTCCCCTGGTGGTGGCTGTAGTGTCATGAAGGCCTCTCCTGGTGGTGGTTGCGTTCTCATGAAGGCTTCTCCCGGCGGCGGATGCAATGTTATGAAGGCATCTCCTGGTGGTGGGTGCAGTGTTATGCGCCAGGGTTAGTTCCCCTTTCCTGAACCCCAGTTCTACATTGATGTGAGACGAGCCGAAGATGCTAATATGTGCGTGATAGCTTCTCCCGGCGGTGGCTGCGAGATCATGTAAATGCTGCATCCCACTTCCACGGAGGATAGGGCTTTGGTCCAATGAAGGACGATAGTTGACTTATATCGCGAGCAATCGACTGGTCGATTCCGCGCTGCGCCGATGTCGTTCGCCAGGCCACGCTCTGATGATTTTATTTTGTTTTATTTCGGTTTCTCCTTTTATATACATTAGAAAGAAAAGGGAATATGGGAAATGTTTGAGGACTGTGAAGTTGTACATTCTTTTGAGCTTTCACTTCATTGGAAATGGGAATTGTTTGATTTGGGTATCGATAGTATATACAGTAGAGAAAAGTAAATCTTGTGTTTTTGTAGAGGAACATTTTTGGGGCATATGCGACATCACAGATAATTGTACAACGCCTTGGGATTCTTGTTAGCTATGACCCAAGAGACATGTTGCGCATGCCACTTACCTGGCGTATCTTCGAAAGTCTAGTATGGTACAAAAGGGTCCAAGTGAATTGCATCTCGTTAGAAGAAATTCAACTTCCGTCTTGAGCTGCTGTCCTTCGGCGGTTCTGTATTTGCCTCTCCCTCAGCAGGGATGACGGGTTCCTTCGCGGCAGCCACTTCCTGGCGCTGCTCTTGCTCGGCTTGTTTTACAGAGGCCTTCTGGTGCCACAGCGAGTCCTCATCTTCAATTTCCCTCAGCACTTCCTCCCACTCCCTCTCCTTCGCCGCATCCCCCGTACCCAACAACTTCTCCACATCAACCTGTTCCCCTCTCTTCACTTTCTCAATAACTTCCCGCAACAGTTCAATCTTCGCATCCGTCGACCGCGTATACGCCGCATAATCCTTCTTCAGCATCATCATCCGGATAGCCTGCGATCCGATCAGGATGAAAATGATGATGTAGAAACTGGCCGGGTTCCATTCTTTCGATTCAGGGGTCTCGCTTTTACCGCCACCACGGGCGATGCGGCGGATGAAGGGCGGGATCATGGCGGTCCAGACGGATGTTTGGGCTATGCGCGGCATGGATTCCGAGCTGTAGGTTGATCGGAGGCGGGTTTGTATGTGCGTTGTTGACCGGGTGAGGAGTCCCGGTGTGTGGAGTATTGGGGCATTGCTGAGGCGGAGGGAGCGGAAGGGGAGTCTTGCGAATTGCGTATTGAGAGCCATGGTCGATTATATTGTGTTTTTCGAATTGAATCTTTTGGATGAATTCATATCAAAACCGCCGCACCGATCGGAACTTCGGAGACTATTTCCCCGGCCCCGTTCGGGTATAGCCTGAATTGTTACCGCGACAACGACGTTTGTCTAATCTTGGCGGCGGAGGGAGTTGTCTTGCAGTAATGGACCCGTGACTGATTACATCCACTTCGACTCCTCCTGCCGTGATATTCGATGCGAATGGCTATACGACCCGTATAAACCGCATATATTATACTATTATACTAATCCAATGGCAATAACAACATTTCCCTCCGATTCCTCCGTGGAGTCGGTTAAGCTCGCCGTCCGATCAACTGCGACCTGCTCGAATGCCACAGTGCTCTCTCTGCAGGGTCTGTTTCGGGGTGGATCGAAAGCGTCAGAGACAGAAGGCAATCTCACATCGAGACGGGCAGGACGGAATACGAAAGAATCAACGACGAGTGCGACTCGCGGCAGAGCAACACCCCGAGCGACGTCGAAAACAGCAACTTTGAATGTGGAAACGCGGTTATCAGCCCACGAGCGGCTTGTACTCGCTACTGAGGTGTTTAATACCACGCTAAAGACTCTGTCCGATGCAGTGAAGCTGTCCTCCTCGAAACGCCAGAATGAGTCCCGACCCTCCTCGACACCCCTTCAACTTGCTTCGCCAAATAGCGCCGGACGGTCGCCGAAGAGGCCGAAATTACCAAAATACAGACAACTCGACATTGCTGCAGTGGATCAGGGTCTGCTTTCAGTAGCAGAATGCGCGAGGTCAGCGCTGTCGTGTTTACGGTCGCTGAAGAGCGAACAGGGGCAGGATGAGCAGGGGTTGAATACACAGCTTGAACAGGGGGCTTGCGTGCTTGCGGGGAGATACTTGTCGCTGGGTCTAAATGATTTGGCGTACAAGGAATTGCGGGCTTTGAAGCGGAGGATACAGACTTATCTGGACAATGTTAGCTCGAAAAACACCGCGGGCGGTTCGAGAAAAACAGCTGCTCAGGAGGAAGAGGGGAAAGAGCGGATGTCCGATCTTCTCACGTTTTCGAATATTGCGAATGCGAAACCGGTGCTCGGACTTGTTGTTACGTTTCAGTCGAATGCGCTGCGATTACTTGCCTCTGAGAAACGACCGGCTACGACGCAGAAGGTTTGTATGTCGCTGCAATTGTCTGACAAGAGTAGTCCGGCTTCCGTGATTATGGCTGCGGTGGAATCTGGGAGCCTTACCAAGGACAAGGCTGCGCTTCAGTTACAACTACTATCGAATACTGTTCTCTCCATGGCCTCCGCATCTCAAACCGACGACGCTACGAAGGACCGTTTACGACCGATCACGACGTTGACCCTTCAGCTGCTGTCAATGGAGACGCGAAGTATGGGATGGCAACTATCCGGTCACATCTGCGACGAAGGGAAAGAGCTCTGGGACCCGTTATCACGCTACCTTGCAAGTTTCGCCCATCTCAACAAAGGGATTGAGAAATCCGAGTTCGCCATGTTATACAAAACCATCGTTCGACTCCAATCCGCCATTGCGAAGCCGGAGCGCAAATCGTCTACCACGCAAGTCCATTTCGTTGCACGAATTGCAACGATTCTGGGCCAGCTTGCTCAGGATGCAGACTGTGTAGAGGAAGCTTTGAAACTGTTCACCGAGGCTGTTAACCCCCTTTCGGATGGACAGTGTCTGTCCCTGGCTACGGTGCGCTGCAAGATTGCATCGCTTCATTTTCAGCGCATGAAATCTTCAAAGTCTTCCCACGGTGAAGTCGCAGGCGCTGTATCAGACGCCTCGGCAGCGCTGGCCCTGCAACTGAAGGGTAGCGCCGGCGACTTAGATGAGTTATTGGTGGAGGCAGCGAAGCTAAAGAAGATTTCGATGGCATGGCTAGGAGACACAGTCACCAAGGACAAGAGCAAGAGTGTGGCAGATGAAGTCCCGGATAGGATACGTGAATACCTCTACGGCTTTCTACGATTCCTGCGCCGCTATGTTGGACGCCAACCCACCGAAGACAGCGAGCAGAAGGAGCACGAGACATTTGAAAAGCGAGTCACCGCATGCAAGAATATTATCCTGGCAGCTATCGATTCGGCAGTTGCTATGGGTAAGTTGTCGATTATGTCGCAGAGCCCACCGTGGGATGATATGCTTTCGATCCTGGTCGATTGCCAACGCCTCCTGATGACCATCGGAGTCGCATCTAAAAACTCGGATTCGGACAGCGGAATGGGACTTGTAAAGTTGTCGAATCTCTTCTGGTCTCGATACATCAAGGAGAAAGAGTGTGGAAAGGACTGCCGTTTGCTTGTGCCGCTCTTGAAGCACTCAACAAGTCTTCTTTCTGGGTGCTCGACTTCGCAGCGGAATACTGGGTTCGCGGCTCTCAAATATGAGAGACTTGCGCACCTGTATATGGATGGCAATATGGGATCCGAATCCGACAAGGCTTTTTGTCGATCAATTGGCGAACACATCGACGCTGGAGCTCTGGATCAGGTTGCTGTTGATGCTGCTGGGAACTATCCGCATCGCGCTTGCCACGACCCGAAGAGCGGCGGTTTTATGCTCGGTCGTGCTATTTCCGGATATGTGAGGATGAAGCTGCGGAACAGGGACTCGGGATTGGCGGAAGTGTTCGATGATCCACGACTGGAATTGGAGCAACGAGGACTTGTGCTGGAATGGCAGATGGGGCTTCTTACTGAGCTGCATGCGCATGCTTACAGTGACGAGGTCTTCCGCTCCACCTTCAGCTCTGTTGTCTCTAAGCTTCTCGACATCTACACACGCCAGTCCTACCCTATTCGCCGCATGCGTGGTATGCTTTGCGCTATGCGGTTTCTACTCGAGCGTCCGAGTGCTTTAGAACCGGGGGTGCTCGAAAATATTGTCGACGAATGCGCAGAATTCAGTGAGGATGGCTCCCTTGGCAACGACTATAAGCTGGCTGCTTATGCGACTCACATTCGAAATGCTCTACAACTCACCGTCCGACTCCACCAGGGAAATCTGCGACCTTTCGAGCTTAACCAGATTATCTCGTCGTGGAGCTCTATGGTTGCGGATTGCCCTGATTGGCCATCACTCGGGTCCTGTGTCGTCGATATCGACTACTGGACTCTTCAGCTCAAGGCTATTGTCGATTACACCGAGATCCACGGTTTATGGAAAGTGCAGCTATCGGCATTGGAGTTGGTCCTGCGCGTCACGGAATTGCAAGAGTCAGGCGACTTTTCCGAAGCGATTATCGTTCTTTCGCGATTGGTGCTACAGTACTGTCGACTTGGTCACTGCAAGAAAGCTAGTGGGCTACTTGCTCGTGCGGACCAGTGTCTTCGTAGCAATGAGGTCTCTTGTCTGGCAACGCTATCGTACAAGTTGGCCCGAGGGGAGTATCTTCTTGAGACCGGCGAGATTGAGAAGGCTGCTGGTATTCTCGCGACGGCCAGGACGCTCTACGAAAAGAATCAGAAGCAGCAGGACTTGAACAACTGCTCTATTCTGTCGAAGATTGCTTGGGAGCGCTTGGTTGCGGATGCGGCGTTCATTAACTCGCGACTTTCTTTTGCCCAAGGATCTGTCACTCACGCATTGTTCTTCGCTAAGCTCTCTGTGAGATTGAACTGCCGGATCTGGGCCAAAGTTGAGAGGCTTGCTCAACGAAAGCAGGTCAAAACCTTGCAAGCAAGCAGCAGTACTGAGGTTGATAGTGTTGTGGAAGGCGTGGCGAAGCTCGACGTCTCGCAAGCGATTTCGACGGAACCGGCTGTCAGTTACTTCCAGGGCGCACCCTTTTGGCCTCACGTTGGCTCTCACCATACCTCCTTGCTTAACCTTGCGAGTCTATCGGCGCACCACGGTCTTTTCCAAGATGCGATCTACTACGGAGAACAGGCACTCAAGGTCAACAAAACGCTCAATGCTAATGTCCGCTTGGTCGCCTCTCAGACGCAGCTTGGATCACATTGGATCTACGGTGGACGTGTATCGGAGGGACAGCAGCTCCTGGAGTCCGCTGCCACGTTGGCGAAGCAGCTGGACAGCAGTATCGAGCTTGTTTCGCTGCAGATGGGTCTTGCTTCTGCTCATCGCGCGATGGGCCAGTATCGTGAGGAGCATCGTGCGCTTCTTGAAGCTGACAAGATTATGTCCGAGGTCATTCTTTCTGAGACGGAGACTTCGCCGACGGCTGTTGCGGATCTGGAGGATAAGATGGACAAGTTGCGGATTCGAAACGCTACCAGTACACGGAGGACGAGACAGCCGGCAACTGTTACCACGCGGAGCACTCGTGCTGTGTCTTCGTCCGCACGGACTACTTCGCGGAAGATCTCGAATCCTACGTCGGAGTCATCTGCCGCCGAGTCGAAGTCTCTCCTGCAACTGCGAACTGACCTCCTGAGACACCAAGCCGACTGTTCACGAGCCTTGCGCGACTTCGATAGCGCGACGAGCCTGCTCAGCGACGCACGACAGTATGCTCTTTCCCGGGATAGCCAGATCTCCCTGCACATCGGGGAAAGCGAACACCTCCTCGCCGATGCTATTCGCCATTTCGCCACGCATGCAGTATACTGTGTGCTCCCGGAGTCCACCATCTCCCTACCATCGCTCGAGTCACCGAAGAAGAATACTGAAGAGCCCTCTGCGCCTTCATCAAAGTCGCTCACAGTACGAAAGACACGAGCGCCCGCTCGGGGCACGCGCTCCAAGACCCCGAAGCCTAGTGAGGACTTTACGGATATGTTGTCTAAGGCGGGAGAGTGTCTTAACAACATTTTCGGAACTGCTACGACGCTCGGATCTACGCTTGATAGTCATGCGGCTTCGCGGTTGATGAGTCGGATTTCGATGCTGTCGCAGACTACGGCACCTGGTTGTTCGACGTCGTGGTCTCAGGCGCCGGCTAATGTTAATGGTAAGCCCGTGTGATCCAGCCGGGTTATTGAATGATGCTAACAATCACAGAAATCGGGCGTATTGGCGCCTTCAACCGCGAGCGTATGGCGATTGATCTCGACAAGCGCCTGGCAGACGCCAACGACCCGCTGCTTTGGCCATCGACGTTGCTGTCATCACCCATGGACCTCGAAGATGACCTCTGCTCGAACTTCACGAAAGATTATGTCGACATTTTGCCCGGGAACTGGAACGTCCTTTCTCTGTCTTTGAGCGCGGATTGCACAGAATTTGTTGTTTCCCGTCTGCACAAGGGTCAAACGCCATTCCTGTTGCGTCTTCCACTGAAGAGAGGAAACTCAGACGAGGATGACGAGGAGCAGTTCACCTTTGAGGATGGTCGGGAAGAAATGCAGGAGCTTATAAAACTGGCCAACGAGAGTGCGCACGCTGCCAAGGAACAGGTGGATAAGCAAATGAAGAAGCAATGGTGGAAGAACCGAGAGGCGCTTGACCGTCGGATGGAAAATCTGCTGCAGAATATTGAGAATGTCTGGTTTGGTGGATTCAAGGGTATCTTTTCGCCTGTGGCGAGAGAAGGTGATGCGTTGTCTCGATTTGCGAACTCGTTCCATAACATCCTTGACAAGCACCTTCCATCGCGCCAGAAGGGTGGACGGTCGACGACGAGTCCGAAGTTGACCCTTCATCGTAACGTACTTGAGTTGTTTACTGGGATTAAGGACTTGGAGGAGCAGGAGGATCCGGAAGAGACCTTAATGGATCTTCTTTACTTTGTCGTCGATATTTTGCAGTTCCAGGGAGAGCGTAACGCCTACGACGAGATCGACTTTGATATGATGGTTGTGGAGACCCTTGATGCGTTGAGAGGGTACCACGACACTGTGCGGAACGAATTGGTCAATCCGCAAACTAGCCACACTGTTCTGGTCCTCGACAAGGCTCTCCATCTGTTCCCATGGGAGTCTCTTCCTTGTCTGAAGGGATTGCCTGTTTGCCGTGTACCATCATTGGAGTGTCTGCGCGATCGGGTCATCCGATTCCGAAGCGAGCAGGGCGACAAGAGCTCTCGACTGACTATTGACCGTAAGAACGGCACCTACATCCTCAACCCTACAGGTGACCTGCAGACAACACAAGCAACCTTCGAAACCGACCTCAGTCGCATGAACCATTGGAACGGAATCGTCAACCGCCAACCATCCGAAGATGAATTCCGTGAGGCCCTCGAAACCAAGAGCCTATTCCTTTATTTCGGCCACGGCAGCGGAGCACAATATATCCGCGGCCGCACCATCAAGCGTCTCGACCGCTGCGCAGTCGCCTTCCTAATGGGCTGCAGCAGCGGCACCCTGACCGAAGCAGGCGAGTACGAGCCATACGGCACACCCATGAACTACCTACAAGCCGGCAGTCCGGCACTCGTCGCGACGCTCTGGGATGTCACGGATAAGGACATTGATCGGTTTGCGCAGGCTACGTTTGAGAAATGGGGTCTTATTGGTAGTCAGGGTGAGGGTGATTCGAAGGGTAAAGGACGGGCTCGGTCTCGGTCTCGGTCTCGTTCTCCGCAGTCTGGTGCGGTGGCTTTGGATGAAGCAGTTTGTCGGTCGAGGGACGCCTGTGTGTTGAGGTATTTGAATGGGGCTGCGCCGGTCATTTATGGGGTTCCTTCTGTGTTTTTGGACTGATTTACCTGCTTTGTGTATGTATAGTGTTATCGGGATTGTGATTGGCGTTGTAGGATCGGTACATGCATGGCGAGAATTGTATTTTTGCATAATTGGAGAAGCTGCAAATGTAGTTCTTTTCTTCAAGTATCCCCGTCATCCTATACAGTAAGAATTCTCTCCGCAGTCTAGCGCGGAAAGTATTGCTCAATTGAGTAATCTTATATAACCGCTGCCCCTCATGGCTTCCCCTCATCCGTCATTATTTATTCCTCTTTCACCACCCTCGATTGCACCACACCACCACCACTCAATCCACATACAATTGACAACGAGAGAATGTCCGTCACAACCAAAGCAACAATTGCCTCCTTTGGCGGCAAACTCCTCAAGCTTAGCCATGCCGCTACTTCCACCAAATGCGAAATGAACTTCAACCTCTTCCTCCCCCCGCAAGCCCAGTCGTCGAAAGTCCCGCTCCTCATTTACTTGTCTGGCTTGACCTGCACAGCCGACAATTGCTCCGAGAAGGGCTTCTTTCAGCATGGTGCTAGCAAGCACGGGATTGCGGTGTTGTATCCGGATACGAGTCCTCGTGCGTCCCCTCCCTTACCCCTCAGCCACCATGGTCCTCGGCTCGAAGTCAACGAATTCTGATACTAACATGAACGGTGATGATAGGCGGATTGAACATTGAAGGCGAAAACGACGCGTACGACTTCGGCACCGGCGCGGGATTCTACGTCGACGCTACCAAGGCCCCCTACAACAACGGCTACCACATGTACACCTACGTCACGGAGGAACTGCCCAAGACCGTGTTCGCGGCATTCCCGCAGCTTGATGATGGAAGAGTTAGCATTACGGGCCATAGTATGGGAGGACATGGGGCTCTTACTTTGGTACGCTCCCCTTTTCCCTTGAGAAGCAAACAAAAAGAAGGAGAGGAGAGAAAGGAAAGATGCTAATGGGTGAAATGTAGTTCTTGCGCAACCCCGGCAAATACAAATCCGTCTCTGCGTTCGCGCCCATTTCGAACCCAATTAACTGCCCCTGGGGCCAGAAGGCGTTCAACGGGTACTTCGGCGATGACCAGCAGGCCAAGTGGAAGGAGCACGATGCCACCGAGCTCGTCAAGAAGTGGTCTGGTCCGCTAAATGCGTTGATTGATGTCGTATGTTCTCCTTACCTACTCTCTCCCCAACTAAAGGTCATATTCTAGTACGGCAGTAATGATGGGAGCTAATGAACCAAGGGAACTGGTGACAACTTCTACAAGCAAGGCCAACTGCTCCCCGAGAACTTCGAAAAGGCCGTCTCCGAGGCTGGCATTCAGGGTGTGAATGTGCGATACCAGCCTGATTACGATCACAGTTATTATACGATGGCTTCGTTTGCGGATGACCATGTTGAGCATGCGGCTAAGTTTTTGTTTGCTTAGTGGGTGATCTTTCTTTTCTTACTGTGTGTATTTTATGGAGGGAATGGAATGCCTTGAGGATAAAGCAGGCAAGCAAAATTTAGCGGAATTGATAGAATGATTCTGACATTGGTTAAGCGGTCCTAGGTTATAGTCATTTGTTACTAGAGGAATGTGACTTGACATGAATTCTGTATTGAGTACTTCAACAGTCACGTAACGTCTCTAGCTATGTCAGAGTCATAAAAGTCTTGGTCTTAAGACAAACAGGGTATCGGATACAGGGCATTACGCAAATTAGCACGTGACAGGAAAAGGCAGAAGAAAGAGGAAAAGAAGAAACACGTATCTAATATAAAATATGATCGTAGAGCGGACTCTTCTGCAAGCGATGCGATGTATAGGCCCAACTTCGCATTCTGAGAAGCCGTTAGACCAAAATAGGCATGATGGTAGATACCTTAAGACTAGAATATCACAGGCTAGAACGGCACACCAATCTTCTCCAACCAGTGCATTCTCAGCCGCCATCATATTCTGGTAAAGTTGGA
The DNA here is from genome assembly GCA_023627475.1 of Aspergillus sp. S3505. Lineage (NCBI taxonomy): Eukaryota > Fungi > Ascomycota > Eurotiomycetes > Eurotiales > Aspergillaceae > Aspergillus > Aspergillus sp. S3505. The sequence goes on along the minus strand of JAMAHJ010000021.1, from coordinate 315,093 downwards.
CTCGGGACATTCCAGGAGGCCAGCAGCCAGTCCACATGCTGGCAGTAGTCATTGTGCACCACTAGCTGTGTAACCCATTTGTTGCTATAGTCAGCGCGTACTGAATTTCACGCGCTTTCCTATAGAGAGCCTGCAGCAATAATAGAGAATATGAGACAGGGAACTCAGGTGGGCTGTATGAATGCTCACCCCAGATTCTGTAGTGTTTACTGGAGAGTTTCGCAGCCTCATCAAGCATATCATCTGTGACTTGATGGCCAGCAAAGATCTCATATAGCACCAGCTTGGACATTTTTGCTGTCTGGATCAAATAGGGTAAGGATGAATCAGATAAGACGATAAAACCGGTCCATGACTTCGAGTCACACGGGTAGGGCTCCAGATCATTAGATAGATAATTCATTAATTCGAACATTAACATCTTCTTGTCTCCTCCATGCGCTCATTTCCGCGTCCCAGTGGTACTCAACGAACATATAAGTTAAACTCTCCGCGATTTGTCGGCTCTCAGAATAATGGCGGCTCCATTCTCGAAGAAGTCAAGCTCCACTACGAAACCAAATTCCCCCAATTTCCCCAAATGAGACAAGACCCCTTCGAGAAACTCAACCCAACGGCCATGTCCCCGCCATCGAAGACCCGAATACCGGTATCTCTCTCTGGAAATCCGGCGCTATCGTGAAATACCTTGCCGAGACTTACGATAGGCAAAATACCATTGGATAATTCGCTTACTTCGACTGAACTCCATGAGGACGAAGAAAAGAGGAAACGCAACCACATGCTCAATCAAAAGGGATCTATATCCAAGTGAACAGTCAGTACGAACCACGAATGTTGAACACGGAACCAGCTTCATGGTGAGGGGCGCTATACGTACTCCGGATCCTTGCCCTCGCTGTGTTTGGGACGAAGCTTGGCCATCGCCCGTTGATGGGCTAAGCGCTTGATGGCCGGGGTAAGATTGGCACGGTAGATCTTGACATCAAGTTCAGCTGACCAAGATTCATCAAAATCCTCGAACATTTCCCTTTTCTTTCAGTAATCGGATCTGTGATCTTGATTGGGATTGTTTTGGACCGCCGGAGGTGGTAGGATACCCTAATGTCATCAGTCAGGAAGAATAGACTCGCACTGGTGTAGACTAACCGCGAACAAACCTCTCATTACCGGTACATTGTTGTTATCTAGCTTACAAGGTTCCATCCATCCCTTTAGAGGGCCGACTCAGTCTCCGGTGACGATCTCGGACAGGATGTTACGGTATATATATCATTATCATCATTCGACTTCTCCATCCCCGGTGCTTCGATTTCAGCTTGGCCTTGCCGACTTCGTTCCATAATTGAGGATTAGACCGCGAGATCGTGATGTGAATGCGCGAGTCTTTTTCTAGTCGCCAAGCGTGTTAACATCCTCATCAATATTGACCAAAACTACCAACCGGACCGACCCAGAGGAGCGCAAAAGCCATTGCTCTGCACCATCACGGAGTTCTTCATAAGGCTATGGAAACCCAACCTCAAATACAACACGAGGTATCGGGTCTTCCCAACCTGGCCGTAATTGATCGAAAAATCAGGATGCTTTAACCACGCTTTGGCCTTCCCCCTCCCCCCCGGCAAAGTACGTCTTTTGATGCCTTTTATCCCTTCAAAGTACGCTAGCAAATTCAGCAGCCAGGACAGCAGGTGAAGGAGCTGAGACAGAAAGTGGAAGAGGGGCAACAGGCCCAGGAGCAATTCAACCTCACCAATCCCACTCTGTACGTGTGGGAAAGCTACATCTTGTCCTTTTCCTGTGCTCCTTATGTGCATGGCTACCGGATTTAGATGTTAACACCAAAAATGATTTGTGATAAGCCAAATCACAGTGGCTGTTGCGTTGAGCTGAGGCTTCGATGCAAAGAACCATCTCATTCGGTTGCTAATTGTGGAAGCATATGAAACGGAACAGGGGCTTCATTGTCAGACACCACAAATGAGACGCTAGAGTTGGACTATGCAGATAGATGGTTTCATTGGCACAGTAATTGCATACCACACAAATGGAAACACTGCTAACTCTACCAGCAATCAATTACTACGCGTGTGTTGCGCACACCAACCCCATACAACATCTTCAAGCAAACCCGACCCCAAGTCTTTGATAAACCTGCACCTTGGGTGAAATGCCACCTCCCTTCTGGCCACCGTCATAACCAGCCGGCATCTTCGAATTCGTCTCCGCCGTCCTCCGGGTCGACAACGCCGGGTGCCGAACGACCATGCCCTATGCCTGTTGAAGAAGATCCAGAGTAATGAGGCTGACAAGACCTTGATTGGACGGACTCATTGGTTCTGCGGTCGTGAATGGCGGTTTACACATAGATTGATATAGGGTTGACATGAAGTTTACATACGTTACCCGGAAAAATATGAGCCTTTAGAGCCAGTTGCTCCACTGCTCGCTTCACGAGCTATTGCGAGTCGCAAGATTGATCGTTCTATAGCTCCATTACATCTTACTTGGCTAAAATCTACACAAACAAGACATTAAGACCGTAAAATTTTATTTTTGGCGGTTGAGAATGTAACTATCATGTTCTTCGTTTCGATCCACTCAAAACAAGGAACACAACCCGCCTTCAGACAGCTTGCCATCACCACATCATCTACAGATGCAGCAAACAAACCGTCCGCGAACGTAGCCTTATCCCAACAACCCAAACCAAAACACCACAGGTAGATTTTGAATCAGAAAACCGTTTAAGCGACCAGGGTGCTGGCGGTGGCGGACTCGTATCTCCAGGTGGGGGGAAGGACACCGACGGTCTTGTAGTAGCGGGACAGACGGTGGATACGGGACTCGATGAGAATCAGGCGGAACTTGGAGTCCTTGTCCTTGCGGTTGCGCTCAAGGTGCTTGCGGACGGAGACAGCCTGGTTTCGTTAGTGGATTTGTGGGTTGGGGGACAAGGAAAAGGGAAGCTTACCTTCTTAATCAAGAAGTAGAGGTCCTCGGGAAGCTCGGGAGCGAGGCCTGTTAAATCACTCTGTCAGCCTTGACCAAGCAGAGGCAATGGAGACTGGCATTTCTGCGCAGTTCCTTTCGAATGGGAAGAATCGAGGACTGATCAGGAGATTTGTGGTTGTGACATTCCAGATTCTGGAGATATTTCAATCCAGAAATAACCACATGCCTTGATCAACCACAGTGTCTCTTGATTCGCATCACTCTCTTCATTCCATCGAAGTAATTGTAAGTGGCGGAAGTGTATTCGTACCGTTCGACTTCAAGATACGGAGGATCTTGTTACCTGTTCGACTATTAGCCCCATTTCCCATTTCCTTATTTCGCAGAATGCAAGCATACCAGTAACAACCTTGACCTGAGCAACACCGTGCGAGTCACGGAGGACAACACCAATCTGCGAAGGAGTAGCACCCTTCTTAGCGAGCTTGCAGATCTGGTCGACGACCTGGTCGGGGGTGGTCTTGAGCCAGGCCGGGGGGGTGCGAGAGTAGGGGATGGCAGAGGAGGCAATGCCCTTTCCCTTGCTGTGAAGACGACCCATTTTGTTTTTTTGGTTTTTGGTGGTGACGGTGGTTTGTCGACGGTTGTTGGCTGCGTTGAGGAAGATGCAAAAAGTTCGCGATGGAATTTTTTTGGCGATGAGCGGAGAGTGGAGTGTGGGTCACGTGAGCGTTCGCTTAGGTTGTGGTATTTAAGCCGCGCGGATGACATTTTTCTTCCTATCACTGTTGGCGGGAAGTTTTTTCGCCTTTCGCATCTTGCGAATTACCGAGTTTCCTGATGCGCTCTTGCTCCATTGTTACGATCGACTAACAGATCAACGTCTACACAGCTTCAATCAGGTCAGTTCTTTTCTTCCTCGCGAAACCCACTACTATGATGATACACACCTTACTTTTATTTTTCTGGTACCTCTTATGTCAGGAGTGCGTCCTAGCGATGTTCCTCCGGTGATCTAAATGGACTTCTGATCTTTTCCTTTTCACTCTTATTGCTGCAATATGCTATTACGACGGTTTTTGCTGACCTCGTAAAGTTTGATAGGTCCTTTGATTCTTGTCGGAGTTTATCGGTTCGGGTTTTGTTTCGATGCGATAGCCATTGGGTTTTGGTTGCCGCTTCGACCACTATAGTGGATAGTTCGATAGTCAATGAAATGTGAAAAGTCTGCTTGGTTTTCTCTTTGTCGACGCGTCTTCTAGAAGGCGGCGTTGTGCTATCAGGCTTCAATAGCGCAACGTACGACCATGCGTGGAGCCTTAGTGCCATAGTGTTATCCAAAAAGGCACCAACATAAACCGGAGCACTAGCATGGTTGTACAACCTCACGCATCGCGGGTGATCAGCCTGCCCGCGACTTGGGGATTGCCCGGTAGACCCTAGAGATGGCCCGCGATGCGCTAAGGCACTGACGACTAGGGATAGGGAGTTGTGGCTGCGAAATATGCAGACATATTCTTTGTCACTATCGTTGAGGGCGTACACATGACTCGAGAGCCCTGCGCATGCAGTAGCAATGGGTGATGTGATTCTAGTAAAGTCAACTCGATGCAGCAGGGCAATGTATTTTATCTTGAGGTGACACGGCCTCGAAAGCTGCAGTGCCCGCAGGTGACTCGGATGCCATCCGGCGAAGCGCCTGAACGTGCAGTTCACAGTCAAGCTACCCTGGATGTCAGTCAGTGCCGTCGCATGGCATAGCATTTGCACGATGCCACAAAGTATCACACCGCTAGATACAAGTAGACATGATCGTAATTAATGCCAGAGTACCACGAATCAACTAATGGTAGAAATGTGTTGCTTTGGAGGTTGATTTGCTTATTTCCTTTACTCTTCAACGCGCTCCACGTATTGCCAGCGGTGATAACAAAGGAAACAGCATGTTGGACATCATGAGACAGAAAGGCAAAATAACTCGCATAGTTGCGTTGCTCTGCCCTCGGCTTAATTCCTCCTCCCTCTACCCTGGAAAGTCCGAACGAGACAACATCATTAGCCAGAAACCGCCTATGCAGCGGCAAATGAATATCATATCACTATACAGAGTCACCTAATTGGATGACTCGGCGGGATCTGCGCCAACCAATCTATGCAAATCGCCTCCTTCACATTGTTTTACGCAAATGGCCTAGCTGTGATGAGTCAAAATGGCCACTGTGTGGCCAATGCTCCCGTGTCGCAGGAACAGACAATCATAAACGGCGATTGGATCGGGGCCGGGCAGCTGAATATCCTGTCGGAGGGGAGAAAGGCGTTGATGCATGCTGACAGGCTGCGGCGCCGTGATGGGTCGGGTGCTGTCACGGGACTCGGTGACCAGTCGGTGACCAGTCACCTGTCATATCGGGGCTTCCGTGGACTGCTAAAGTACGGGCTTTTATATAGCCGTATACGGAGTACGCCGTTGAGTTGGAGTACTGGTGGTAGATAGATAACATCGACTGGAGGGGTCGAATTACTATCGCGATACCGCACTACGCATGTATGCATTATTCCCCTCTTTCCACTGTAGACTGTCGCTGTAGCACAGTCAATGGTCCTTTGCCTACCAAGAAATTGGTCTATAGTGAGCAGTAAGGTTTAGCGATTATCAATTCTCCGAACTGACATTCAATGCACCGCATCTGGACATTCTACAGGGTGGCACTGGCAGTTTCGAAATGCGGGACCATCTTTGGTGAGGTCCATAGGAGCTTGGTAGGTGCCAGTGTCTGACGTCGACAAAGACCCATTATATATATTTGTCGTGTCATATTGTGCACCGGCAGTCAGATGGCATAGATTTTTGAGCATGAATCCGACGGCGCCATGGCCCCATACGCCCACTTGGATCTAGACTCGCCACTTGTAGTACCTTTTGTACTGCGATGGCAATGCTTCTACAAAGTGTAAAAGCAGTATTATGCACTAATATACACTATTGCTGCCAGTATAAAGAAGTAAACGATGTCAAGTTGAGCATTATTAAATCTGGTTAAACCTTAATCCAAGCGTCTCTTTGATCTCCGGGCCCTAATTTCACTGGCTTGGTGGTGATTGGTTTCGTGGCGCAAAAAGATGCAGAAACGATCAGCACTAAGATGCTGACGGTATAATGCAAAATAAGAAAACAACCCTGCTAGTGATTGATGTCGAATATTCGTAGGTATCGTAAAGTACCCCGTGTTCTCTGGTAACTCCAACTTTCCCAGACTTAGTGACACTACTAACGGGTTTTGATATCGCATGTATCATATCGCTTTTCGGAGTCAGACTGTAACAACCTACTCCTCCACACTGACTAGTGTTATTAGTGCGTCTGGCGTCTGCTCAACGTTCGATCCTCGTAATACAGTATTACACGTTCTTTCATGCAGCAGCCAATAAGCAGTCCTCGTGGGGCATATGTGATGGTGGCCCCTGCATGGTTTGTACGAGTATATCCTAGTAAGGCATCAGATTGGCCACTCTCGTGTCTGTTTTTTGCGTCTCCTTTATATTCGTCCTGATATATATTCTTATTCTGTCCATACTTCTTAGCGCTTGATCCTTTTTCGACATTCAACTCGGTTCAATCGCGTCTGCATCTGCATCTGCTCGTGAGGGCCTCATCTATCCAGTCCCATGCCACAATAACATACAGACACCATGACTATCGAGACTCAACTCCTCGACCCCAGCGCCGAGGGACTACAGATTTCAAACTACACTGGGATATGCCAGTATCCCTTCCTACAGCAGAACCTCTTTCCCGAAACTGGCGGATGTATGCCTCGACCCCCGTCCAACTTGTACTACCCAGAAATTAGGCTAACAGCAACGCTACAGACATCAGCGGACGGTATTGCGCAGTAGTCCCGAACCCAGGTGGCTACGAAAATTGTTGTGTCCCATGTCCGGTGGCTAATTGGAAATATGGAGATGGTACCTTTTTCCCTGCCAGTTTATCATTTCAGCAGCTGACCAGTGCATAGAGTTGATGAAGAAGACGGAGATCCCGAGTTATATTAGTGCTGCCATTTTTCCTTTCGTTGTTCTTCTGCTGTTGTCATATGCGGTTCTTCCGGCGAAATATTCTCATCGACATTACTTGAGTGTTTCTTTTACCATTGGGATTTGTTGCATGCATGTAAGCTCGCTTGGTAGCAACCTGATTCGACGTTAACTGACAGCGCTAGATTGCTTTCATCATACCGCTAGGCGCGAAACCGGACCAATGCTACAATGAAATCACACCAAAAGGCATGCACGATGACCTCTCGTGTGCCTTTACTGGCGCCCTTCTTCTCTTCGGAGGCTTAATGGTTGTCGTATGGAGTACGTCCCCATTTCCCCTTCTATTGGACCACTCTAATGTAATAGGTTTCATCCGCGCCATAGCCTTCCACCTACAGGTCTGCTGGGAACAAGTTCTCGGCACAAAGTTCATGTGGGGAGCCCTAATCTGCGGCTGGGGAATCCCAGCCATCGGCACAACCATCATGCTCATCTTCACCGGCGTCTCCTTCCGCTTCGGTCCCATCTGCCACATCAACATCGAAAATAGCATATATGACTACTGGATCCCCTGTCTGGTCTTTGCCAGCGCAGCGCTATTCCTTCAGTTATCAACCATGGCCTACTGTATCCGCATATATCTCAAAACGCTCTTCAGCAGAGAACCCAGTCCTGCAGCCGAGGGGCTGCCGTCATACGCTGCTAGCGTCCGCTCGATCAATGCGCGCCAGGCATACCGCCGTATAAGCAAAGTCTTCCGTCTGCAGTGGCGTGGTGTCGCATTCGTATTCATCATCATCGCAAACGCCCTCCTCTACGCCATCGTATTCATCAACCTAGACGCAACCACGAAACTGACCCCACAAGTCGTCCAAAAGGCTTTCCCCTGGCTCATCTGTCTCAGCTTCACAAAAGCAGACAAAGAATACTGTAAGCAATACGCCGTCAACATCGGACCGGACAAAGATACCCTCCTCGCCGTCCTCACCTTCCTCTCTATGGTCGGCCTCTGGAACGTCGCGCTCTTCACGCGTCCGTCCATGTTCACAGGCTGGCTCATCCTGTTCAGAAACGCCTTCAGCAGTCGCAAAGAATACGTCTCCACAGACGCTAGAACCCTTCTCACTAGTACATCCCCCGAACCGCGCGGCTTCGAAATGCTCTACAAAAGCTCCACCACTAGCACCAACTCCAAAGCCCCTGAAGCAGCAATCAGCATCGGCATCTCCCGCTCCTCAACATCTGATAAACCCGACACTGATACCAAAACGCCCCAAAGCCCACTCTCCCCTCAAAGCCCATCTTCCTACGACTGGGAGTCGGACAAGGAGTACATCAAAAGACCCCCCGTGAGCTTCTCGAGACCACATGTCACTTCTCCGCCGAGGATAAGGTCCCCGACGAGCGCTTCGGGGGCTGTTTCCCCTACAGGTTTGGGGTGGGATCCGAGGGATACGTTTGCTGCGCCGAATCGTCAGCCTGGAGGAGATGGCCCTGGGTCTGGGTCTGGGGCGAGAGGGGTTTGAGGAGGTATGTTCATGAGTACTTTTTTTCCTTTCTTTGATTTCTTTTTCTTCAATTGATTCATTCGATTCTTGCTCTCGCCTCAGTCTGCTATATCACATTATACCTTTTAAATCAGGTTCGGTTGTATGTTCCTTTTGTTGTTCAACACATACATTGCATTTGCTATACCCTGTCGTTCTTTTTTGTTGTTTTATGTGCTGGCTTGTTCGTTGATATATCATATTGGAGGCTGGTTTTAGGATACGTATATTAGTGTTGGAAATTGGAGAAAGAGGGGGCAGGCATTCGTGTACATAAAGCACGTATTAAAGTAGTATGAATTAAAATACGGCATTTGGAAATTACTACTTCAAATGTGGAGAGCCTTGTACGGGTTAGGAATAGAGAGATATTTAGGTGTAACACGTACCGCTAGATTCGGCATCGTCTCTATTTCTCGTAGCGAATACAATGCAGATTAAGGGATTGATTGACAGCTGCTCACGTGAAATCCATCTGCTATGTATACATCACCAACCAACCTCACTCCGGATAAAGTAGACAAAATAAACCAAGCCTCGACGACAGTTTTCTGACCTAGCACTGAAATAGCGAACAGACAAAGGGGAATAAAGGTAGATGGAAACTAGAAACGCAAGACAGATAACATGAGGGAATATGCCGATGACTGTTTTACCAAGCTTCGACGTCGAAATTTTCCTATTCAATGTTAATATTTGAAGCGCAAAGTGGCCAAACGTAGGTGGCTTACCTCGGAAAAGTACGTTGTTACGACTGTCCGGTCTGAGAACTTTCTTCCGGCAAGTGCCTTCAGCGCATTTGTTGTCGATTCCACCGTGTCGAACTTGACGAAGATCTTGCCTACTCCGGCGGATTGCCTGCTGCCACCAGAGGGACGGGGGATCTTCAAGCCAAGGATCTGACCGTATTTCGAGCACTCTTCTTGCACGTCGTCGCAGATTTCTACTTTATTAGTATGATCTCAGAAAGCGAGGTTGTGGGGAAAGACATACCCTCATAATCATCGTTGTCCATCAGTTCCTCCGGAGTCACCATGTTCAACAACTGCAGCACACGACTGGTCTCCAAGTCTTGAGAAGTAGTCTTGGCGAACATCGACATCGCGTTGACGCCCATGTCCAGACCGGAAGCCTGCGTGATTCCAATACTAGCCCGCACAACCTTGAGATGCCTGTCACCTAGTTCCATGCCGTTAAGTCCCTCCACGGCGATACCAGTTGCCGAAGGATCCGCGTATTCACAAAATGCGATTCCCTATCTAATTAGCAACAGAACAACAATGTATGGGAGGCAGACTCACCCTAGATTCCTCCGTCGAACCGTCCTTAACCAACACAAAGGACTTGAGCTCGCCAAAAGACTTGAGCAGCATTGTAACCGGCTCCTCGGGGATGTAATGCGGGATGTTCGATACACAGATCTTGTTGGGCGAGTCTGGAACCTCGTTCAATAACACTCCCTCCTGGTATTCCTGTTCCGCACCACCAGGGACAATGTAGTCCTTAGGCCGCCGTACTTCCAACCCGGCGGGCGCGCCGTTGGCCCCAGCCTCAGGCGCATGCTCATCCATTACAATTCCGTCAAATGCGAGCGCAACAGTGGCATCGTTTGGTGTCTTGAACTCCAATAAAGCGAACGAGTGGTCTCCAGACACTTGGGCCGAGATACAAGGATCCACACTTTGGATGACATTAAGACCGTTAAGCTGAACATTGAAGAACGCGAGCAGATTTTCTCCGGTGGCACTGGGTGGCAAGTTGTACGCGAACAAACGCTTGGCCTGGCGAGAGTTGGAAGCTTTAAGAGTCGTGTTCTCCGCCTGTTCGCCGCCAGGTTGTTGGTTCATGAAAGCCTGGAGACGGCTGGGGTCCATCGGCTGCTGCCGAGGTGCTCCAGGAAGAGGGAACATTCCTATATTTATCAGTTAGTTTAATTAATATACCACTGCCGGGAAAAAACCTACCTGAGATTTTCGCCTGCTCCGCAGTAACATTCTCATAACCCGGAGGCTTAATATCCCATTGTGTCAGACGACGCTTCCGTGTCAAGACAGATGCAACATCCGTCAAGTCAGGTGTAGCCTCCCTCTTCCTCGGCGGAGGCGATGCAGTCCTTCTCCGATCTCTCCTATCTCCGCGCTCACGCTCGAAGTCACGGTCACGTTCACGGTCGCGGTCTCCTCGATCTCCCCGATCTCCCCGATCTCCCCTATCCCGTCGGGATCTACCACCGTCAAACAAATCTCGGTCTCTGTCGCGTCGGGAGGGTCTGTCATCGTAATCTCTGCGTCGACGCTCGCCGCGGTCTCGGTCCCATTCGCGGTCATCTCTGCGGCTGGAGTAGCGGTCCTCCCTTTCTCTGGCACGGTAGTCGCGGCTTGACGAGTATGTATCAGCCTCGTATTCGCGTCTGGATCCTCTTGAGCTATGGTGAGGAGATCTCGATCGTCGGCGTTCGCCTCTGTCTCCGCCGCGTTCGCGACGCTCGTCGCGCTAAAGCTTGTTAGTTGGTTCGAATAGTGAAAATAATTGGAGGGAATAAACTCACGTAGTAATCTCTAGAGCGACCGGAGTCTGCGGTGGGTAGACGGTTAGATATGCACCATAGAACAACGACAGGGAATGGAACCTACCTCTAGACGAGTAGGCGTCGCCGTTCATGTTGAGCTCCAAGCAAGCTTCCTCGGGTTCCTCCCAGGGGTAGCAAAAGCTGTTACAAAAGAGAATTAAGATCTTAAATTAGAGTGTCAGCGCCCGAGCGACGTTGAAGCCAAAACAAGAAATGGCAAAATTGAAATAACGGAGTCTGGGCGAAGAGGACAGCGACAGGTGCAGGGCGGCTGGACGAAAACTTGCAGGTCTCGACGATCGGCAGGCGTCTAGATCGAAGCGGTTAGCGCGCGTCTGTCTGTGGAGGCCTCACCGCCTGAAAAATGCGGCAGAACAGCGCCCTATCGAGGTTATCTGGACTGCTATTCTTCAATTCTAGATCAGCCAACATGACTGTTGGTGCTTTCTCGGAATGGCGCAAGCTTCCAGTGAGCCTGAGTGAGCTGTGCATTAATACGACACTTCGATGTGGTCAGTCATTCCGGTAAGTCCTATCTCATCGCGTCCCATATCACAGCGCATTCTGACATTGCATCTGGCTAGATGGCACAATGTCCCTGATAGCGATGAATGGCGATGCGTGCTTCACGGAAAGCTTCTCTCTCTGAAACAAGACCATACCTATCTCTACTACAGAACCTACCGCCCTCTAAAGTCAGATGGCACCGAAAATGACGATATAACCAGCCTCAACCTAATCAAACACTACTTCAACCTCACCGCGAACCTAACAGACTTCTATGCACAATGGTCGTCGCAAGATCCGAATTTCAAGAAGAAAGCTCCCCAATTCACGGGGATCCGTATCCTTCGCCAAGACGCCTGGGAAGCGCTTATCTCCTTTATATGCAGCAGCAATAACAATATATCGCGCATTTCGCAAATGGTCGAGAAGCTTTGCATATATTATGGACCATGTATCGGGACTGTTGGTGACCGTGCGTACCATGACTTCCCAACTCCCGACGCATTGACGGGTGCAGAGGTTGAGGGTCGTCTGCGCGGGTTGGGATTCGGATACCGCGCCAAATATATTTACCAGACGGCGGTTATTGTCGCGAAGGAGAGGGAGAAAGGCTGGTTGGATGGGTTATGTAACCCGGAGTCACCAGCCTTTGGGGTCGAGCCTGGATTCGGAGGGGAAATGAAACCTGAAGGAAGAGATGGCTATCGAGAGGCGCATGAAAAGCTACTGGAGCTGCAAGGTGTCGGGCCAAAGGTCGCTGACTGTGTCTCATTAATGGGACTGGGGTGGGGGGAATCTGTACCTGTGGACACACATGGTAGGTTTCCATCATTTATTCTTGCTTGCGTATTCCGCTAAACTGGGCATTAAAGTATGGCAAATCGCTCAACGAGACTACAAGTTCGGCAAAGGCGCACACAAAACCCTGAATAAAGCCACCTACGATGCTGTCGGCAACCACTTCCGCAAACTCTGGGGAAAAGAAGCTGGTTGGGCACATAGTGTCCTGTTCACGGCCGATCTGAGAACATTCTCCGATCGACTTGCCTCGTCGAAGAAATCCAAGGTGGAGGTCGATGTCAACGTGAAGGAGGAGAGAGATGATGATGTGGAAGTAGAGACCAAAGTTATGACTACTGTTTCGGTCAAGCGGTCTGCTAGTGACGCAGGCGAGGGCGACGAAAAGGTCAAGGCCGAAGACGATAAAGAAACAAAGGAGGAACCGAATGGCATCGTCAAAGCTTCGCAAACGACAACAACGAGGAGGATGTCAAAGCGGCTTCGGAACCGCTAATCTGATAATAGTGTTGATATCACGAGTGTCAGAATTACAGAAACAGTATTTTAGGTTTTTACACAAGTTTATCCAAACGTAAGAAGCAGAAATTTTAGTCTGAAATCTATTCAACAGGTTGACCATTTGCTTAATCATATCAACCGCGGTAATTTCCAGTGACTTGTCCTCCAGATGAGGACGATATAGCATCAGCCATCTGAACTTCACCGAGATCGAAAACGCCATATCCAACAGGAGTCGGTAAGTTCTATATCAGTATTGATATAAACATAAACATTTATCAAGTATTGCAATTTCATCTTAAAGACTTATCCTGCAAACCATTGCGAGCAGCTGGAGTGCATAGAAGTGCACCTCACGAATCTCAAGAGTCAGATTGTAAGAATTGTATATATATATGAAGTCACTCAGCACTCTTCTAAGACCATTAGAAACGAAGCAAATAGGCGGTTTTAAGGACGCCTACACAGGAGCCCGAGCACACATTCTTTCGATGAGCCCGAGAAGAAAATCAAAAATCTCAGAGGAGAAATTACTATTTCCTCAGGCTGATTACGAAGATGGCCGCATTCCAGGTATCCTACCTGCAGTATTTCGCCCATTTTTCTTACTCTTCGTACAACGTACGAATTACGTAGCGAACATGGACAATGGATGGTATTCAGCGATGATATATCCATATTCTTCGGAATCCAGTAAATCTTCGTCCTTTGCTCAACTCGCGAATACAATCGGTAAATCTTCCATTCCCGTCTGTGCCGAGACGAATCAGTATGATCCTTCGACTTAACTTCATGTTAGCACCTAGACTACAATACTCATGTAACCGTTATCCAAGGCTACATTTATTATGTCGCTCAACTCCCGAACTAGTAGTAATAGTACTTCGCCAAGTTGGGCTACACAGCCCTACCAAACAAACAAGGATATCCATGCGGGGACTACAACAGGGAAAAGAGGGGAATATGCATAAACAAAACCTTATGATGTCAATCATGCCTTTCAGAGAAAACCGAGGCGAGGTCCATTTTCCATATGTGCAAAAGTGTGGGTTGTGTACATTGTCTTATCCCATACGGGAAATGTTCCAGTGATCCGGCAGGTGTGCCGAGGGCAGGTCTGCCAGTAGTGAGATCATTGCTTATTTGAGTGTATGGATTTGCAGAGGGATGGATTGAGGGGTTTATTTGCAGATCTTGGGGTTTATATATACTCTGCGTGCGCTTTTTTTTGTGAGGTGTAGGTTCATTTCATCGACAAACATCAGTTATGCACACGTATTCGCGAGTTGAGATGCTCAAAATGCAGAAATCAACGATACGGCTCAAGTAGAAGGAAAGAAATAACAGGCTATACAACAAGGATGCGAAGAAGTTATACAGCATCACATCACTTATCCCACCAGGTGCTCCCTTGGGATTGACTGATCTACTGACCACCAAAGAAACAACCTGAGCTTCTTCAGGCTGTCCTAAGCGTGCCGGAGATAGAAGGGACACCAAATCCATGCGGGATTCGACGTGTCCTAGGTGCTTGACGCTCAGCACCAGAGGAAGAGTTGAGGACGATAACCAACCGTCCCGTGATCTGATATGGTTCGATCAGAGCGAGTATCGGGACATGGCCCTCGCTGGAGCAGGAATAAGAAATCAAGGAAGGCAGCAAACGCATCACGAAACATCACTCTCGATTACCTCATTCCCACCCTCTCCCTCACTCCACCCCCACTCCCTCAACAACTGCTTAACCCGATACCCGGTTGCCCACCCAAGATCCCTCTCCACATCCCTCAACAACCTAACAATTAGCCTCCTCTCCCTCGCTTCCGTCAAACACTGCCCACTAACGAACAGCGGCTGCAACGAATGAATCCGTACCGAACTATCTGGTCTCGCCAGCGATATACCCAGTATCTCACGGCTGTGGTAGCGTATCTCGCTTTCGATAGAACGGTACGAGTTCAGCCGGTTGGCGATCGTGCTGCGGCGGCTGGTAGAGTCGTGCGGTTTGTTGATTAGCAGCAGTATCCGCGCCATGTGGTAGTGCTGCATTGTCGCAGAGCACATGGGCATACAGTGCCAGACTTCTGGGAGCGAGGCTGCGTCTGCGTCTGCGTCGTCGACAGGTCGATAGTGCGGGAGTGTGGACGGGGTGATGCGCGCGCAGGGGCGGAAGGTGTCTGGGAGGCCTTTGTGCCAGGCATCGAGCTCGGCTTCGAGGCGGTACCAGCGTTCGAGGAGGACATGTTGGGAGACACCGAGGGGGCCGGTGACGATTGCATTTTGATCGAGGTGCACGTTGTCACCGGCGCTGATGAAGTTCACGATTTTGGAGAGGACCCAGATGAGTGCGTTGGAGATTAGGTCTTCTTTCATTACGTCGTTGCCTTCGGGGTAGCCGGCGGCGCTTGTGTTGGTGGGACGTACGAAGCCCATGTTATCGAGCTGAAGGCCGGCTTCTGTCCAGAGAACAAGGTCCTCGGTGTTTAACCTCGTGTGGCCCTCGTTGATGACTGACTTGTTAGTCTTGTACAGGGTTTTCTGAACGGCCACTTACAAGCTGCAAGGTAATCCTGCCGTGCAAAGTTCCAGAATATCGCCTTCCTCGCCTTGGACAATCCCGACTTCTTCGGCGCCTGAAACGGATCAAGAGGATGCTGTTCCAATGGCAGCACGCCAACCTCAGCAACATCAAGCAACGACTTTACACCACTCAAATGTCTATTCCACGCCGGCGTAGCATCAAGAAACTCATACACCGACAAAATCGCTGTGGCAGTCAACACCTCATCCGAATGGACCCCATTCGAAAGACGACTACTCGTATGCCGTCGCCGACGTTTGCGCGGGTTCTCATCATTATCTTCACACAGTTCCGCAGCCTGCCACTGCCCAAACGCCTCTGGCGTACTCAACGGCGGAGGCCCCTTATCAGGCTGCAGCTCCTTCATCAAAAGCTGGATGGCCTTGTCATAATACTTTGCCCCATACCAATACCAGTCTACTTTTTGCATGTCCGGCCAGCTCTCCATGGCTGATTGTTTTGAAGTGACACCACCTACAGGGGCTTTCGCGCCTTTAACTCGACCCAGTTGTTTCGCAGAGAACGCGCACGCGGCGTATTTCAGGAGAGGATTAGTGAGGGCTCTGATGGGGACATATGACGCGAAATACGTCCCCAGGTCGAAGAGGTCCATCCTGCAACACGTTTGTTTGTAACCATCCATTATGGCTATCCCCGGAGAGACGACTTACCACAGGCCCGGCGCTTCTGCATAGTGTCTTAAGAGGAAAGCGATTTCGTGGTCGGATTCGGCGTGCACACCGGTTGTGGATTCTGCGGGTGGTCGTGATGCGTCCGACCTTGCGGATATCGAGGAGCTCCTGGCTGGTTGTTGTATACTCGGGTCGACTGGTGGCGATAGCGAATGAGACGGGTTGAGGAGGAAGTTGATATTGTTGTTGTGATTGGAGGTTGGATTCGATGAAATCGAAACCGGAGGCGAGGCATGCGGCGGGATCGAGCGCGTTCGACCGGGGGAGGGTCCAGAAGAAGTAGGTGGTGAGATAGCAGTAAAGGGAGAACTGTCCGACATGGACTGCGGGTGAGTGTGCTCACTCAAAGAAGGGAACGAAAATCGATCGTGAGCGGCGGCCGTCGATAAACCCTCCAAGCCTTGTACCTCTCCGTCATGGATATCGCTATTCTTATTCCAATTCTGACTCTGCGCATTCGCAGCCAATATCGCGGCTTCGGACTCGTGCAGCGTCGCTTCGAGATCGTCGTTATAGGGGTCTGAGTTATCAACAAAAACCACCTGCTTCGGTATTTCCAACCAAACACTATCCTTATCAAACGTATTCTTATACGAATAGAACCCCTTCAAATTTCCCCGACCACTCGACGAAGCCTCCTCGGCATCCTTATTCATCGACGCATTCTGCTGATGTCGGAAGATAACGCCTTCGCTCGGTCGACAGTCTCGGCTTCCTTTGCGACATTGCGAACACTGCGGTTTTTGCTCGTCGCCTGCACTATTAGCGCGCTGTGATAAATCGTAGAGGAAGAGCGTACATTTCAGTTTCCTAGCTCGACATGTCAAGCTGTTTCGATTAGCTTTATTTCTCGCCTACGCTGGGTCCCACGGGTCACTCACCAGCCTGTGCGCGATCGCATAGTATCGGATGAAACCGACAACGGATGAGCAGCAGCATCCGAGGCGCGAAGGGGAGAATGCGATGCGACGGTGATCAGCAGGTGCTGGTCTGGTGCGTATTATTAGCACTGCCAGAAATGAACTGCATAGATGCTCTGGGAATGAGCGATGACGAGAATGCATAACACGAGGACCACGAGGCTGAAAGCGGGGGGTTCTTTTCTTCCTCGGTGAGCCGCTATGCGGGGAACCGGAGTACCTGACTCTCCTAAAATGACAATCCCTCTTACAATAGATATACTTGAGGGTAGACTGGTATGTATGCAATGTCAACAATATACAATATCCATGCAATATGGATGATCACATTGGAACATGCAAAAGTCCTCTGAATATTGCTGTGGGTTCTCTCTCCAAGCCTACAAAAAAGCCATGCGACTATTATCGAAGACCTGTCCAAAGCGAACGAAGGACGATACACCATCAGTTCTGACTTTCGCCAAATTGAACAAGCCCTGTATGAGAGCAGAGCAAAGCCCGAGTTACGACGCTCATGATGGCCTCCTTGCTAACGGGACAGAATATGGTACGAAATGTTTGACTGTGGACAACATAACGAATGCAGGGCATGGGCTAGGATCAGGAATGAACAGACAATCAGAAGTGAGCGAAGCCTTTGCCGTTCTCGATATTATCCAGCAGGCGTTAAACTACATCTGATATAGATAGCATCGTGGGGCATATGGCAAGCGGAGAAGACCAATATCTACTCTGTGCATCTTGGTTGGATAGACTATACGCCAATCCCTCATACATCTCGCAACCCAATGCCCTACCTCATTATTCTAAGCAAATACTATAGACAAGGCAAAAATAAGCAACAGATTATATCCATCAACGCACCATTATATTGTCATTACCGCGACTCGCGCAGGCTATGTACATAAATGTTCTCTCTCATCCCGTGATTTGGTTAGTACAGCACATAACAACCACGGACAGCATATTCACAACGAGACAGACGGACGAGACGAGGCAGGGTTTGGCCAATGCACAAGAACACACGCACATAAACAAACTTCCAAAGGGCAAATAAAAAGAGTAAAAGGGTGGTCTGAGAAATAGACCCGGAGAATAGAATAGTAAACAGGTAACAAGGTAGCAAGTAAGTAACAGATGGCGAAAAGTAGCAGATAATAAACACTAAATAAGGGTATAAACAGCAACAGCGGCTCCCAGGAACGCCATGATCAGGTCAGTATGTAACAAGAGCGTTGGCTATGTTCATTTTTCTTTTTCTTTCTTTTTTTTTATTTGAGTAACGAGAAAATATTCCCAAGCGGCTAGACCGCCGGCGCAGGGCTTCGTTGACCCAAGGTGTTAAATAAGTACTCCGGAGGCAAACGCTGCATGTTGGGTTGCCGGTCTGTGCCAACGGCCTGAGGGGCACGCATGTAACCCTGGCGACGGCGCTGGATCTTGTTGAGGATGACACCGGCGATGACGATCAGGAAGACGCAACCGAGGGCGCAGCAGAAGGAGACCAAGACGACGATTCCGTTGGTGTGGCCTTTCTCTACACAAAGGGTTAGCGAACATTATTATTCTATCTAAAAGGGGAAATAAGACGCACCTTCTCTGGCATACGGGTTCTTGTTCTCGTAGAACATCCGCGACATACTACCCGGTTGGCCACCGGATGAGGAGGTAAGGATGAAAGGTGTAATGTCTGTACCGTTGTACAGCACAGCAGAGGCGTTGCCGAAATCAGGCACGACTAATTGACCAGTAACCAAGAGGACTTGGTCTTTGTGGAGAATATCAACTTCATTGTGGTCCGTAGCGAGAGGCAACACTTCAAGACCACGGATGGTTGTTCCATCTCCGAAGATGTCTTCAACGGTTTGGAAGCTCGAGCCATCGTACCGAGTGATGAAAGACGAACCGTTACTAGCTTGTCCGGCAACCCAGAAGATAGAGACGTCCTGGCTGGCGGGGGTAAAAGCAGTGATCTCACCAGGAGTAGCAGGTGCCGAGGCACCGCCAAGCGCAGTCCACTTGTTCTTCTTGGCGTTGTAAGTTGCAAGGGTGGTTTTGTTGCCCCCAACCTGGAGGTTACCAGCAGCGATCAGCTTGTTCTCGGTAGCCCATTTGAGCTCCAGAACAGTTCCAGAAAGATCCGATCCAGGGCGGCTGTACCGGCCCAACGACGGGTCGAAGACGCAAACGCTAGGGCAAGGGTATCCACCACCGCCCTCAAAGTTGCCTCCGAAGTACACATCGTCGGAGTTGGGGCGGGGCGCAATAGAGTTGACGACCACATCCTCGCCGTTTAGCGCAGGAGGCTGCATGTCGGCCCACTGGTCATTCGATAGGTCCCAAGCGAGAATACCATTCAACTCCACATTAGCCTTGCCAACGGAGCCAGTGACATAGCCACCAGCATAAAGAGTGTCGTCGGTGACGGCCAAAGACAAGAAAGTCGAGTTGTGGTCAACTCCCGTGTCAATGGTGGTGACTGTTTCCTTCGAGCCATCAAGCAGGATAAGGTTGTTGATGGTCGACCCGTCGCTGGAGTGAACGCTGAATTGACCTCCGAGAACGGTGAGGTTGCGGTTGGAGCTCATATCGTAGATACCAACATAAGTACCGCCAGTCGAGTTGACAATCTGCTTGGCGGACAGCAACGGATCCAAGTGCAATCCATCCTGATATCTGAGGTTGACAGCATCGACAGCGGCAATACCGCCCGACGCGAGGCTACCAGCATACAAGGTAGCGTTGTCGACCTTGGTAAACGCTGACAATTGACCGCCAAGCTCAATTTGGCTGACATTGAGGTTCTGCAGCCAGTTCTGACGGGACGGGATCCAGATCCCCAATCCTGCCACGTTAATTTCCTGGTTGTCACCGAAGGCTAACAACTTGTCGAATTCTCCGCTAATAGCAATGGTGGTCTCGTTGATTTCAGTGGAAACGTTCAATGGCGCAGCGACGACCGAGTAGACAGGTCCGTTAACACCACCTCCCAGACCGGACCAGGAATTGGAGTCAAGAGAGTAAGAAGCGATGTGTTTCAAGCTCTTGCTGCCCTTGGCGGTGCCGGTGAAGTTTCCACCAACGTAGAGCGAGTTGTCCAACGCCGCAATCGATTTCACTTCGGAGTTCAGACCACCCTGAGCCAGAGCAGTCGCATTGCCATCATCAAAGTACATGATGTTGCTAATGTCCGAGTCGGAAAAGTTGCCTCCTGCGTAGATGGTGTCACCCTGCTTGATAAGGGTCCGGATGGTAACCTCATTGTCAAAGTCCAGTCCCGCTTTGTTAAAGCTAGATTTCGAGAAATCGGTTTCGGTCGTGTTCGTGGATGGATCGTACTCGTACAGGCCGTTCAACTCTCCACTCAATCCGCTCGATGCACCTTTCAGGACGAATCTGACACGAGACGCCACCACGGTGATATCTTTTTGACCATCGGCCGGAGTCAGGGTGACGCTAGGGCGGAACGAGCTGCTACTGGCGTCGACGTGGCCGGTGAAGATTGTGTCGTACTTCTCGTAGTAGTTGGTCTGGTAAAGTGTAGTCGGGGTAGGTCCATCCTCATCGGAGCTCGACGACACTTTGGCTGTAACGTTAACAATACCACGCGCATCACAATCACCCTCCTGTTTGCAACCAGGTGTGTACAGTAGGATACTGTAGTTGCCTGACTGCTTCACATCAGGTTCGAAAACAACAGACGCATCAGAAGAGGTGGAGTCGGAGACTTGGGTGCTCAAATAGCCGGACTGACTTTCGCCAGATGGCTTGGCGGTCCAAGAGCCGGTGGTTGTAGCCTTGGAGGGGTATTCAATATCTCCGCACGACGGTTCATTGTATTCATTGACAGCATACGCCATGATGCTTTCCTGGAAGATTTCGATGCCGTTGAGACCAGCACCATCTCCGTACCAGTCCAGAACTTCAATTTGGAAACCAGACATGCCGACATTGTTCACGAAACGAAATTCACGGTACTCGTCGTCGGTGCTGCTGGATAGGGGGCACGATGAGTCACAATAAGTGTCATCGCCGTTGTCGTCGGTATAGGTGAGGTTCATGATGCCATTGTCCGGCAGCGCGCGCAGCAAAAAGTCCTTTGTTCCACGTCCTTCGTAATGAGTGTTGTACAGACGGATTTTGTTTGGCTTGAAAACAAAGCCCATCTCTGCGCGCCAGTATCCGGGGGAGTTATCGTACAACAGCCATGTCTTACCGGAAGCATCGTCGCCGCTGGTCTGGCAGATAATGTTCTTCGGGTCACTGAAGCCACTTTGCTCCGAGATTGCGTCGGAAGTGATTTTCGCATCCTGAAGGTTGATGACCTGTTGGTTCTTCTTGGAATTGGTGGAGTTGCCGATGCCGTCAAAGTCACCACCGAAAATAATATTTCCGTCATCGTTCCGAAGAATCGCAGTAACCGGTCCGTTGAATCCACCAAACGCCAAAGTCTTCCACCCTTCACCATTAACATAGGCGGCCGCATTCGACGAGTTTTGGAACCGGAAATCTCCACCGACGTAGACGCTGTTAGAGTCCTGATCGCACAGCATAGCGGATATCGACCCCGACAGGCCCGGCAAGGCAGTAACCTCCGTCGTGTTGGGGTCAAACTTCGCGATACCCTGTGCCTTAACCCCACCCAGACTCGTAAAGTTACCGGCAACGAAAATATCGGACGTCCCATCCTTCTGGATTAACGGGCACATTTCGAGGATATAGCCGTCGGAATTGGCAAGTGTTGTGAGGACCCCGTTCGGAAGCGACGTGGAAATAGATTGCGATCCATTGTTGGAGGTGGTCGAGTTGGATTGTTCGGTATAGGCGTACAGCGACACAGCATCGAAATCTCCGGTGAGCGCGACTCGTCCTAATGGGGAGAGATCTAGTTCGGGATATGAGACGGAATGAAATGATAACCCATCTGCGACCGCGGGTTTAACAGTCGACAGGAGGGGGAGGACGGTCGATAAGCCCGCCGTCACAGGCCCTAAGACTGAGGGAGCCCTCATAGCTCAGGGGCGGGAACGGCGCGGGCTCAGGATGGTGAAGAAAAGATGTACGGAGGTATTGAATGAAGATTTCAAGAATAAGCTTGAGAGGAAGCAAAAGAAAAACGAGAGAACTGTAGGGCTTCAGGTGGTGGCCAACCAACACGATAATACGCAAGAAAAAAAAAGGAGTGGCCTTCAAAAGAGGTTAAAAAATGAAAAGAATGGAATGATGGAATCTAACGAGTGAATGAATGGATAACTCCACGTTCCCAGTGGGAGTTTAGAAAATAATAGTAATCAGTAATAATGCATGAGGAAAGAAAAAAAACACAACATCAAATCGCAAAAACGAACGACAGACTGGGTTGAGATGGAGGAAGAGAGAGTGACATGGCAGGGGAAGTTTGGTTTGTTCCAGCTCCCGTGTCCGAGTCAGTATTGCTTTACCGTATCATACTGGTGGGTATTGGTGGATCAGATAGCTAAGATTAGCTGAGATTACTACACTATACTGGATTTAGTTTAGGTTACTCCCGCCGGGCCAATTAACTATTATCTCGGCAAGCATCTAAATTCATCCGGTTCCAAGGTAGCGTCATAACTTACCACACGCCGTTACGGAGGGGAACGATCCTTACATAAAATACATACATCTGGAACCTCGCGTCTCTGAATGGGGGGTACTAACCTCCCACTTTATACCTCCTGGCGTACTTGTATATGTATTTGACTCACTGGTAGAGGCTGGGAATACGTCCTTGTGATGCAGTTTGTAATCTACTTTATTTCTAAGTGTGCTTATGCCAGCGGTGTGATTGGAGTCACCGAGTATGTGTTACTCCGGAGTACATAGTATTGTAGTACTATCCTCGACACGATTGCCCCTCTGGATTGTGGCTTTGTCCAACGACAGAATACAGGTACAGCAATAATACTGGTTATGTATCATTGTCCGATTGAGTTTCTGAGTTGGTTCCAGCGGAGGATCACGGAGAAACATGCGGGTCCATCTCTGCAAAAATAGTAGCCGACGTTGTACTTGCATACATGGTACAGCGTTTCTAATGCAGAATACTCGAATTTGATATAGTGTTATTCTCGGTTAGTACGGGATAGTTCATACGAGTACTACTATGCCTTTGTATGCTAGCCGTCTATGTGTTGGATGAGAAGTGACGATACGAATATATATCAACACAGCCTTCTTCGGACCTGTCCACTCAAATTAATGTTGTGCGATGGTCAGCTAAAGCTATCTTTTATGACCGGCTCTTGAATCAGAGATTTCAGCATTGATTCGTTTTAGTCTGAGCAAACATTGCAGTCCGTGATCTGTTCTACTTCGCTGGTTCTCACGTAGACACTCCGCATATAAGCAAAGGTAAAGCCAACATCAATGTCGACACCATAGCATCTCGTCATCAAACTCACCATCATCGGATTCTGCGTTTTCGAACTTTAGGTGATATTCGATACGCTCGTCAACCTTAGCGCACAACTCGTCGAGGTACATTGGCGGCGGGACCTCTTCGGTGATGCATAGGTCAGAATTACCTGTTTTCACAAGGTCTCATACCAGCTAAATTCAACCCACTGTTGTGAATGGCTCGCCGGCGGCGGATACAGTTGCTGGGCATGTTTTAGCAGTACGGATGGTCAAATTCTTGAGATAAGGAACTCACCATCCTACTTCCGACCTTGACTCCTCTCCCAGTTTCTTTCCAGGGGAAGAAGGGGAGAGCCTACCTGCATCGGCTTTCACATAGCGAGACTTCGAGTTTGCTGGTGTCAAGACGACTGACGGTATATCGTCCATCAGTATGCGATTTAGGTCTGCTTGATCTCTGGGACTGCTTCGTTGCTCATTGTGTCATCAAGTTCGGAGATTTGGCTTCTTGCGAAGAACAATATCAAGATAGAAATTTTATGTGCTGACAGAATTCCGGTGAGAGTATCGTGAGTGTGAAGATAGATGATGATGTGTGATGTATACAGAGATACATCTACGCCCATCGGTGAGTAGCAGATCATCTTCGATAGCATACTTCCTAATCCGTACAAGCTCATACTTGCACACCTACAAGAGCATGGCAATGCGATCTATTTGAGATCGTCGAGCTCCGTGGACAGTCGAGTGGATCTGAGATTGCAAAAGAAATCACGTTTACGACTAAAATAGAAAATATGCTAGCGTGTCTGGAAACTGTTACAGGTCCTATAGGTTGTTGCATGTATTCCCGAGGTTCATGACGGCAATATACTGTACTCATCATGCTAGGTCCGTATACCTTTCAACATGGCAGACTCAAGTGTATTTGCACCCAAGGGAAAGTCTCTGGGGTCATTGACTCAAATTCCAATGATGCCCAAATCTGTGAGGGTTGTGAGAATCCAATAGCCATAGTTTTGATTATGGTTAGTTCCTTATATCTCCTATAAGTTGATGATCTATGGCTAATAGTTATTGTACGCTTAGCTCCTCCAGGCCCTCCTGCTCCTAGCGCTACTACTGCTCCGGCTCTCTCTGGGAATGCTTCGCCTGATAACGCTTCTGGCAATAGTTAACCACAAAAAAAAATACAGACCTTATAGTAAGTTGTTCCTAGTTGAAAAGTACATAGAAGGAATCTTAATCTTTCACAGGTCTCTCTAGTCGGGTTCATCCCTGGACGAATTAGGTCAATGAGTTGATAGAGCGACTTCATTACTATTGTGACGGCTCAGCTCAGCTCAGTGCCTTTATCGACATTCATCGTCAACATGGCAAACAATGCCATGAGAGCACTCAAGACAAACAGCTGCTTAGCGAGGCCGCACACAACCATAAAAGACTTCATGTAAATAGGCTCTCCCCTTCTTTCCTTTTCTTCTTAGATTCGATATTCTCGTCGATGGCTACAATAGTTTAGATAGGAACACCAGTTCGTCATTATCTACTGTTCTGAGCCCGTGACAACAGAAGAAATGGGGCCTCGAACTTCTAAGGGGTCGTGATCTCCTGGTGGAACATATGGAACACCTTGAATCTGAAGGGCAGTACTACAGCATGATGAAATTCAGGAAAATTACCGGTGGGCTGCTAAGAGTAAATCAATAGACGTTTTCAATAAACAGGCTAAGGCCGCAAATTGATACTGAATTCGTGCCCACTGTGGACGGAGGTTAGATCAGCTTAGGGCATCAGTGAAAAAATGCCTCACCGAAATTATAGGCGGCATAGGCGAAAGGCGAAAGGAAAAACTGCAAAAATCTTGTTGAAGTTGAAGCATCGACGGAGGGCAACTTATAAAGCATGCACGGGGATGCCAAGCGACAATGGGACGCTAAACCTAAATAGGCACTCTTTACCGCTTCTAGTAATTCGGCGTCACCCAAGTGTATGGGAGTACTGTAAAGATTAGCCATGCCTGAGGCATGAAGCTATGCTAAATCTGGCACAGTGGCGGCTGTCCTCTTATTAACGCGAAAGACCGACAGCCGCGCGCAACGCAACGCGAACTCCAGGAAAAAGGTTATTCTAGAGCTTCATCACCAGTTAGTTTTCACCGTTCACTCTTTTCACAGTTAATACTTATCCTGTACCTGATTCATTGCCACTTCGAGCGACTTCATCCCTGCCGGGACCCGAATTTTCATCGAACAACTCTTCAATCCACCGGTGTTCTTCAACATGTGAGTGGCGGCGGCCACGGTTAATGATTGCTTATGGTTCTGATGGTTTTGACAGGGAGAGCTTCGATAACGTCTATCTCGATCTTTCGAAGAGCCCCGGAAAGTGCAAACTTGCAGAGAGTGGTTTGGGATGGCGACCTTCCGGCGGAGGCGACACATTTACTCTTGATAGCAGCAACATTGGCGCAGCACAATGGAGTCGCGCGGCCAAGGGGTTCGAGTTGAGGATTCTTTCGCGCTCGTCGGGTGTGATTCAATTGGATGGTTTTGATCAGGAGGTGCGTTGGCTCCCGTTTCTGATTACGATGCAAGGCAAGATTCTGACCAGAAACCATGGCTAGGACTTCGAACGATTGAGCAAAGCGTTCAAAATCTGGTACGGCATTAACGTTGAGTCCCGCGAACATGCCTTGAGAGGGTGGAACTGGGGTAAAGCCGAATTCACAAAGGCCGAGCTTTCGTTCAACGTGCAAAACCGACCTGCCTTTGAGATCCCTTACTCCGAAATTTCGAATACGAACCTTGCAGGAAAGAACGAAGTCGCCGTCGAGTTTGCTCTTGGGGATGGACAGACAAATGGAGCGAGTGGCCAGCCGGGCAGCACGAAGAACCGTGGCAAGAAGGCTGCTTCGGGCCCTGATGAGCTGGTCGAGATGCGCTTTTATATCCCTGGTCTGGCGGTGAAGAAGGAGAAGGGCACTAAGGAAGAGACTGGTGACGAAGGCGAGGAGAAGGAGGAAGAGGAAGAGGAGGAAGTTGAGGAGCAGAACGCCGCCAACCTGTTCTATGAGACGCTCATGGACAAGGCTGAGATTGGTGATGTGGCTGGCGACACGTTTGCTACCTTCTTGGATATCCTCCATCTTACTCCTAGGTATGGCTTTCGATATTTGTGGTCGCTACGGGTATTAACGAGCTTGCAGAGGTCGCTTCGATATCGACATGTACGAATCGTCGTTCCGGTTACGTGGAAAGACGTACGACTACAAGATTCAATATGCCTCGATCAAAAAATTCTTCCTGCTTCCTAAAAATGATGATACCCACACCCTTATTGTTCTTGGACTCGACCCGCCTCTTCGCCAGGGTCAGACCCGTTACCCTTTCCTTGTTATGCAAATGAAATTGGATGAAGAAATCAGCCTCGAGCTGAATATGACCGAGTAAGTTTTTCTACGTTGTATTTTCCTTATGGTCTCTAACTTGGGCAGTGAGCTTCTCGACACTCAATACAAAGACAAGCTGCAGTCTCACTACGAAGAGCCCATCCACCAAGTGGTGACCAAGATTTTCCGTGGATTGTCCGGCAAGAAGGTTATCATGCCTTCGAAGGACTTTGTCAGTCACCATGGCCACAGCGGAGTCAAGTGCTCGATCAAGGCCAACGAGGGTCTCCTTTACTTCTTGGATAAGAGTTTGATTTTCGTACCCAAGCCTTCAACCTACATCCAGCTTGAGAACGTCGCCATTATCACCATGTCGCGTGTTGGCGGTGCTGTGTCTGCTAGTAGGACGTTTGATATCACTGTTAGCTTGAAGAATGGCTTGGGAGAGCATCAATTCAGCAACATCAACCGGTATGTTACCGTCCCGAGGCACCAAATGATCCACCCACTGACTTTCACAGCGAGGAGCAACAACCTCTCGAAGAGTTCTTCAAGGCCAAGAACATCCGTTTCAAGAACGAGATGACAGATGATGTACGTTTCTTTCTCTCATATAACAAACCAAAAGGCTAATGATATCAGCACAAATCCCTCATCGCAGCAGCCCTGGACAACGAAGACATGGGCTCCAGCGACGAAGGCGGCCGCCCTGACCGCGGCTCAGCCGACGAGGACTCGGAGTCCCCTGACGAAGACTTCCAGACCGAAACAGACTCGGACGTTGCCGAAGAATTCGACTCGGCCCACGACAGCAGCGGCAGTGACAGCGACGCCGAGATGGGCGATGGTTCTGATGGTGGAGATGATGATGATGAGGAGATGGAGGATGCTGAAGAGGCGCGGCCCAAGAAGAAGAGCAAGACTGGGAAATAGTTCCTTTTTTTCTTGTTGACTTGGACAGTTGTCCATGTGCATATGAATTCAATCGTGCATTAACGGTTGTTCTTTTGGTCGCTGTGTCTGTATGTACTGTAATATTTATTCTTGGTTCTGACCACTTGCCATCCGTAACCTGGATTGCAGACTCGACCACAGCAGGGTACACTGCATACGGAGTACTCCTCTTCCGCCAAAACAAACCTCCTGCATCTTCACCAGTGTACAAGTACACCGTACTCCATACTCAACCTACAAATACAGTGCACCAACTAGGCCCTATCAATGTGACAACTACAATCGACCTATCCACCTCCAATCCTCCAGATATACCACCACACTCCACAAGTAGATAAGGCGATAATTCTGCAGCCACCGGATAAACTTTGTGTTACTGGCATGCAGTCAGCGCGACTATTGAGTGATATGAGGTTCCACTGCATGCAGGTGCAGCTGCGAATGTGGATGCGGATGCATATTGAAAGTAGGAAGGGAAGGGAAGGGAAGGGAAGGGCTGTTGCGGTTTCGGAGAGAGAGAAGGCTGGTCTTCTCGGGGCTGGTGGTGTTTCTATTACTTCGTACAGGTACGAGTACAGGACTTGCTACAGATTACTACTGCCCTGTACGAGTACTCTGCACTCCGTCTCCGTACTTGTACCCTGTGCCTAGATATCTGACTGGCTGTATCCGAGTTCCTCCACGCAGGTGCGCAGTGTTTGCCCAAGTTCTCCATAACAATATACATATCAGTCAATAAATCACCCTCCCAATATCTAATATCTACAAGCAACCAACTATGACAGTCATGTTTCAATGATAAAAAAAAAAAAGATGGATATGGGGATCGACCGTAAATATTAGCTAAGCACCCGTCCCGACCCGCATGGGTACGGTGATTGGTCAGGGCCAGTTGTGACCCCTGGCTGGGCCGGAGAGGGACCATTGGATAGGAGTTCCCCTGAGTGTGTACAGGTATTATGTACAGAGTACTTGGAGGAGGATATAGTAAAAAGACGAGGATGGTAATAGAAGCTGAACGGGTGGTCTTTGCGGGGAGGCCCATGTGTTGGTGTGGGAGGACAGTACTCTGCATGGGGTAGAGTAAATAAGCATTAGGTACTCTGTCCATAGAGATGGATGATGGCGTTGGGATACAATTGAGCGTGTATGGTAATATTGCAGGTTCTTTTGTCTACTCTGTACTCCAGAGTACTGCCGACAGTATCAGTATTGTATGGAGAATAAGTACGGAGGACAGGTCGTCGGAGAATTAACGCCATATTCATAGTATTTTGTAGATGCAGAATGCTCCTCCAGATTGAACAAAATGGGAGGTTGAACAGAGTGAGAGTAAATGCATTGGGCAGATATTGACTGCACCGGGTTTGACTGCATAGTAGAATCAATCGATTGCTACGGGCGAGGCCCGCCGGAGATTCAAACTAACCAAGATTTGGCCGATGAGCCCCTTTCTCTCTCATCCTTTTCTTTTCTCACTTTCTCCAACTCCCTCTCTTTCTCTTACTTTCCCTTTCGCCAAAAAGAAAAGGTGCTGCCCTCCGTTTTTGTTAATTCTTCTTTTCTCTCTTTCAGTGCCTTTTTTTGTCCGTTTTTATTTTTCTATTTTTCTCCCTCGATTTATTTATTTCTATTTATTGCCTTTTTAATTCCCTCCGGATCTCCACCGCCCTACAGACACGCTCTCGCCCACCCCCCCCCCCCCCAAGCTGTGCTTGAGATCCCTCGCTCACATCTTGCTTTTTGTGCTCGCCCTCGTTCGTTCGTAATTCGACGTTACTAGGTGTCCGTTGAATAGCATCACGGTACGATTGCTTCCCGTTGTTTGTTTGTGCGTTGTTGGTGATACCGTTGGGCGCTTGGGATCTCCCCCTCCATATTCCCCCCTCCCGACGAGTGTACAATTGGTCGTCATCCATTCGTCATTTTCCAGAGACATCCGAAGAGGAATCGCGGTTGGATAGTGTTGCTAACAGAAAGTGCGACTAGGGACCTTCCGTTTCGTCCTCTCCCGGCCTCCTTCCTCTTACGCTCGCTTCCAGAACCCCCTACGCACCCTCGACTACCGTAATGGGTAAGCTCCCTGTCCTGCGTACATTCCTCTCTTTCTCTTTTCTCCATATGTGTGTCTGTCGTGCGATCGTCAGCTCCGCTCGCCTTGAAAGAATATAATACCTTTGAAGTCCTCGAATCTCGCATTGCGACATGGCTCTCTCTCTAGACCTGGATTCTCGCTCGCAGACAGACTTGAGTCTGGATCTGGGCTTACCAGACCAGAGGGAATCGTCCCTCTTCACGAGCCTTTCATCGCCCGAGAACAAAGATCAAAATGACGAAGATGATGCTGATACCGTTGCTATTGCTTCTTTAGCCTCGCCTACCCCCCCAGCGAACGGTACTCCCACCGGACGCTTGTCTCCCGACAGCAAGGCCGAATCCCCCTTTGTTGAGCGCAGCAACCCCATGGGCTCTGGCAATGCTCAGACCGTCAGCTCCAAGGACCCCAAGGCCGTCGCCCAGGCTGCCACTGATATGAAGAACGTTGTTCGCCGCAAGTTGACTGGCTACGTCGGTTTCGCCAACTTGCCCAACCAATGGCACCGCAAGAGTGTCCGTAAAGGATTTAACTTTAACGTGATGGTTGTCGGTAAGTAGCTGGCATTCTGAAGGAAGATTGTTGATGCTAACGGTCTCAGGTGAATCTGGTCTCGGAAAGTCGACTCTCGTCAACACATTGTTCAACACCTCTCTCTACCCCCCGAAGGAGCGCGCTGCCCCTAGCCACGACATTATCCCCAAGACTGTAGCCATCCAGTCCATCAGCGCCGACATCGAGGAGAACGGTGTCCGTCTCCGTCTAACCGTCGTCGACACCCCTGGATTTGGTGACTTTGTGAACAACGATGACTCTTGGCGCCCGATTGTCGAGAACATTGAGCAGAGATACGATGCTTACCTCGAGGCCGAGAACAAGGTCAACCGGACCAACATCATCGACAACCGTATCCACTCTTGCGTCTACTTCATCCAGCCTACGGGCCACTCCCTGAAGCCTCTGGACATTGAGGTCATGCGCCGGTTGCACACCAAGGTCAACCTGATTCCTGTCATTGCCAAGGCCGACACACTTACGGACGAGGAGATTGCTTTGTTCAAGCAGAGAGTACGTCCCTCTCTTCCTATGATTATTTCTCCGCTAACCCCAGCAGATCCTCGCCGATATCCAGCACCACTCGATCCAGATCTTCGAGGGCCCCCGCTACGAGCTCGACGACGAAGAGACCATCGCTGAGAACCAGGAGATCATGTCCAAGGTCCCCTTTGCCGTTGTTGGTGCCAACTCGGAAGTCACAACCGCCGACGGTCGTCAGGTCCGTGGCCGTAGCTACCCCTGGGGTACTATTGAGGTCGACAACGAGGAGCACTGCGACTTTGTCAAGCTGCGCCAGATGTTGATCCGTACCCACATGGAAGAGCTCAAGGAGCACACCAACAACAGCCTCTACGAGAACTACCGCTCCGAGAAGCTGACCCAGATGGGTGTTGCCCAGGACCCAAGCGTCTTCAAGGAGGTCAACCCTGCTGTCAAGCAGGAGGAGGAACGGGCTCTCCACGAGCAGAAGCTTGCCAAGATGGAAGCCGAAATGAAGATGGTCTTCCAGCAGAAGGTGGCAGAGAAGGAAAGCAAGCTGAAACAGAGCGAAGACGAACTGTACGCCCGACATCGCGAGATGAAGGACCAATTGGATCGCCAACGTGTCGAACTAGACGAAAAGAAGGGTCGGCTGGAAAGCGGACGGCCGATCGAAGAAAAGGGAAAGAGAAAGGGGTTCTCACTCCGTTAATCGATAGCTCACTGCCAACGTGGACGACCTCTTTTGCACCGATTGACCAAGCGCGCTCCTTTTCATTTTCTCTCGAATATTCTCAACCAAACACGCTCTTTTTGATTTCTCCTTTCCCATTTTTGTGTTTTGTATCTCATACGCTCCCTCGAAGTTTCTTTTATCTTCTCTCACCTTTTTCTTTTTTTTTTTTGCTTCAGGTAATGAATCTATTCTTTAATTGGGTGGACCGAAGAAAAGAAAATGTGCTGCATTCTTGATTTCTTCGTTTCTTTTATCTATTAAATCTAATATCCGGACCTGAACATAGGAAAATGAGCTGGAACACGGGGCTGCGAATCTGTGCTCAATGGTCTTGCAGTCTGTTCAGGTTCAAGATTTACTGCCTCATGTCCACCTTTTACTTCTTGTTATGTACTTTTGTCTACGCTATACCTTTGTTCTGTCTATTCCCTCTTGTTCTTTGTTCTGTTCCAACTGCTACCGACAATCCTTTGCTTTCTTTCATGCAGTCGTGTTATTAGTTGCAAATGACAGTTTGCTGTATATCTCTCGCTACAGAGTAGATTGATCTGAACCGCCTTGGTATCGTAGCCAAAATTGCGAAATTCGGAGATACTGATATGAAAATGGTCACTAGGCGCGGAGATGCTCTCCAAGGGCTCGATAAAATGGTTGCGTTCAATTATGTGGGTATTGGCTTACTTTCCCCTACTCCCATGCGTATACGGAGCCGTTGGTCAGGTAAAGCTATCTTTCTCGATGGGACTGTATATAGCATGTATATAACAGCGCTTAGGGCTCAACACTTGACCGGGTACGGGAGTTGGGGTCAGTGCATTGTTGGAAATAGAAGGAGTAGAGGTGGTAGTGATTGGTATCATGGACTCATTGTTTTTCTCCTTTTGCTTTCCTTCAATGGTCTCCTTGTTTTCTTCTTCATATTATCCATCATCCATCTACCAACATATTGCATACCAACCAACCAGTCATCTACCTAGCGGTGACTGACGCCAGACCCTCTTTCTTACTATAAGGGGGCAGGTGTCTAATAAGTCTCTTTATCAATATGGTCATCTTTCTAGTTATAGACTTAGATGAAACCCCGGTGATAAAATGGCTGACTCAAAAGTTTAGCTCCGGCTGTTCGTTTGTCTGTTTGATCGATGCATCAATGTATAAAGAAGTCATCAGATTTGATTATCACGGAAGCCACATCAAATAAGACACAGCCAGCACAAACAGAAAAGCCCTGGGCATTAACTATGCGGTTTTGGGGCAAAGGATTTCCGGAAGTGGGACAATGTGCCCTTCTGGCTCGCTGAGAAATAGTGGCGCCCAGAAAGCTTGGAGGGCTGTTTCAGATCAAATCAGCATTCTGCTGTTCATTCCAATTAATCTAGACGAGATATTCCTGTACCTGTATGAATCACAGCAGGTGGACAGTGAACGGAAGACTAAATGTTCTTGCTTGAGGTAAGAAGGTCAATAGGAGATTCGTGGGAACGTAGTGGCTGCAATTTATTTAAGATAATATTCGAATCTGGTAGACGGTAAGTTTCTTGTTTTTAGTTGAAGCTCCGGAAGGGTTGTTGACTAAATGGTATAAAAGTCTCACATACATCCGAGCCTGGGATTTGTGCTCAAGAACCAAACAGCAAACCGCCTAATCCAGGAGGGTTCCATGGAGACGTTGAACTGGAATAGTAACAAGCTCAAGAGCAATAAAATGAAAGCAAAGCCAATGCCAATTAGACGCAATATGCACGACCTAAAACAAACGGAATTTGGAAAGTATAGTTCAAATGGCTTGATATTGAGAGCGAGGGCAGACATACATTGCTCTTGTGAACCTGCTATTGGTTTCACATGATGACCAACATGACAAAAGGTACGTTATTCTATTCTATGACATCTACAATTATGGGGATATGACCATATCCTGGCAGTTAATCGGAAGAGCCATGAGTGTTTGACTGTAGTCCTTTGTCTGAACACAGTTGTCGTGTCCATTTAGTCGAAGCTCCAAACACGCCTGTAAGCAGTAAAGGTGGTGATTCAATACATTTGGCATATTACAGTTGGAAGCCGTCGTATACGGCGAGGCGACAATCTAATCAACGCAAAGATACCTCAGTAATACAAGAGACATTAAACGTACCAGCAGCTTTTTTTGCAATTAAACGACCAAGCCGAAGCTTCGGACATTTTCAGGCGACAAATCATTAGTGAATGAGGTGTGGTGAGTGAGGTGCAAAAAGCCCTTGCATCAGCAAATGGTTTCATCAAGCGATAAGGCCGATTAAAAGTGACCTTCACAAAGCCAGGTAAGTTAGGGCTCCTTCAGAGAGAGTATAACAGCACCAACGAACCTTAGTTGCAGGACGAAAACCAAAGCGTGGCTTAACACCAGCGATGGTTGGCCCTTCCCCGAGTCTCGCTTCTTCTATGTCAGTCGAAAAGCTGTACTGGACCAGAGAAACCACTTAAAGAATATATAAGATGCTGCATTTAGTAATTCTGGCTGTATGGGAATGCTTGCATATATTATTGACTGCAAGCTGAATAGGAAGCATCTCGGCTTTCGATGAATAGCCGACGCTCATATTAATACCTTTAGCATATTGCAGGACAAATCTAGAAGCCTAGAAAGCAGCGGTGGGTGCTTGAATGCCCAAATTAATCACCGCAGCAGCAGGGCAGAGCAAGTGTTGTATTGGGATGCTTGAAAAAAATTGCATGGCCCAGATTGAACCTACGACAGTCGCGAGACAGTTAGGATGCTCAGATGCATTCGTCTGTCAGTAGATGGAGCCATCACAGCTCTTAAGACGTTTATGGGGGTGGAAAGCTATGAGCCCATTACTGTTCTAAGTCAATAATGGAACTGGACACAATATCTCAGGCATGCTCATTGACCGCGCTGCTGCCGAAAAACTTGGTGGTGTTGAGATCTTCCCAACGAGCACCACAAACACGGCATTGGAACCACCGGCAGCTTTTCCAAGTTCCAAAAAACTAAGAGCAGGCATGGAGACATTCAAGGCCTGCTTTTGCACCGATGCCGTCGAGCTCGAGTCTTTTTTTTTTTTTTTTTTTTTGCCGATGAAATTGACTCGAGAAAGCAGGATAGCAGCATGATTATCTCTGCGGAAGAATATATCGCCTGCTTCCAGAACCTGAAGATTATTGACATCAACTATTATTAAGAGTTGAAGTGAAAGACAGAGAATAGCTCATGGTTGTGCTAGAAACCACTCTGAAAGTGCGGAAGTTGATAGCACAAGTCACTAACTACAGGACAGTAAGCGCCACAGGAAGGATATATTGATATCTGGCGTTATATTTTACGCGTGGAGTGTATGTATCGAAGCAGCAGTTTCTTTTTTTTTTCTTTTTTTTTTCCCTTAATTTTCGATTACTCTGGAAGTTATTGCCTTGTTAATATGTTAACTCGATGCTATCTTTTATAGTCCATTAATATAGATATCATAGAAAATGTAGAGCCAAACCCTAACCCTGTCAAAGAAGCCCCTCCCATGCTATTTAGTACCTAAAAACTTTCCAGCAACCGGCAGATTCGAAGGGAAGCCTCGCAAGGGAAAGCGCGTCAGTAAGTTCAGGTGCGCTAAGCATAGCACGAATATGGGTCAAAGCTCTATGGAAACCACTAGACTCTTTGAATCCGTCTCGGAAAGCCACTTCAAAAGCTGGTTGAAAGTGTCTGTAAAAGTTTCTTATCGTTCTGTCATTGTCCCAACAAGTTCTGCATCGCAAGGCGAACGTGACGATGAATTTGAAGCAA
The DNA here is from genome assembly GCA_023627475.1 of Aspergillus sp. S3505. Lineage (NCBI taxonomy): Eukaryota > Fungi > Ascomycota > Eurotiomycetes > Eurotiales > Aspergillaceae > Aspergillus > Aspergillus sp. S3505. The sequence continues at coordinate 279,609 of JAMAHJ010000021.1, read as the reverse complement.
GTATGAATTATCTTGCCTCGTCACAAATGCGCATCCTAGCAACGTCTCGATTGTTTTGTTCGTTTCGATCTCATTCTGACCCTGCGCCAGAAGGATGTCCCGCTCTGCTAGAAAGCACATGAGCTTGAACAATCGCGCGGCAAGGGATTTGCCTGTGATATCTGGTTTACTGAGATAACCCAAGCCATTGCTACTGGGTTGCTGGCGCCGTCGTAGCGATTTGGATCATTAATTCTAGCTCCATACTGTATGAGCAATTTTATAATCTCGCGGCGCCTGATATATGTCGCAGATGCAATTGGAGGTCTACTCGTAAACAGACACTCGTTCGGATCATTGCCATGAGTAAGCAGAAATGATGGTAATGGAATATTATCCTTCTGGACTGCATGGGCAAAAGTATTCCCGTATGGCTTATGTTCCGCGTCAAGAGTTTGGGTTTTATTCGCTCAGAAGCTTGAACTCCTCAGTTCGGTCAAAGTTTAAGGATTCTATGACCATGTATTCTTCGCTGTCTGGCTTGAGGGTATCGAGGAGGTAGCGTAGAATGTCGATGTTCTTGGCCTCAATCGCGGTAATAAGCACTGGGATAATGTCGGGAAGTGGAGTCTGGGATGGAGGGAGGAACTGAGTTGACCTGGCCATACTTGATGAGGGAGATAATCGTATTGGTATCTGGCATGGTGGACTAACCAGCGGGCATGAATAACGATGGTCACTTGGAGAAGAGAAATTTCAATGAATTAAAGAAGTAGTTCACGAATCCCTGGTATAATACGAGTCAGCCTTGTGTGGAGCAATGCAGGAGATACGGTTGATCAAGAACCATTGTCTCCCATAAGTCTAAGAAAGATACAACAAACTTAGCATGCATTAGGAGATGCAATTGTTATTATGGTATTTGGACTATTCATAATTAGAAAGCCGATAGTATCCCGTAGTTTCGTTTCAGACACTGGAGAGGCAAGCAGGGGCAACGCAGGAAAATTAACATAGATAATACAATCGATTATACATATGCATATAAGCAAGAGACCTCCTGTATAAATATTGAATCTAGCAATAGATATGCCGTTGAAAGTGATTGCCTATTTCGGATCTGCAAGAATACGTCATCTGCGGGGAGCTACCCTTCACCTCACCATCCTATACAGCTTCAAGTCTGACAACCTCAGTATACAAAATGGCATACCCGCGACCTGACTTTCAGCGTAAAGATCTCCATTGGATCTCCCTCGACGGAATATGGGACATCATCTTCGACGACGCAGACAACGGTCTTTCCCAATCATGGCACCTAAAGGGAATCCCCTCCGAAGCAGGAGCAAACAAGCGACGAGATATCAGAGTGCCCTACGCTTTCCAAACCCCAGCCTCAGGAATTGGGGTTCATGAAGTTCACGAAGTGATCTGGTATGAGCGCACCGTGAGCGATATCCGCACCATCGAAGAGGTAAACCACGGAAACCGACTGGTAATTCGTTTCGGCGCTGTCGACTATGAATGCTCTGCTTGGTTGGACGGCCATTTTGTGGGTCATCATCAGGGAGGCCATGTACCCTTTGACCTCGATATTTCGGATGCCGTTTCTCGTCCCGATGCTATGAAGAGAACAATAGAGGCCCGCTTGACATTGCGAGTCCGTGACTCTGCGACTGATCTTGCCCAGCCTCGTGGGAAACAGTACTGGGGTCCAGTCCCGGAGAGTATATTCTACACACCCACGAGCGGAATTTGGCTGACGGTCTGGTTGGAGAGTGTCCCCCCGGTGCGACTCTCTTGTGGTAGTGGCGGCACAGTGCTTCATTCGGATGATATAGAGCGGGGGCTACTCCATGCCTGTGTTGCCGTCACTGGTCGGCCCGTTGGCTCCCAATACAGCGTTGAAATCGAGTCCCGTTTTGCTGATCAGTGCGTCAATAAGGCCAGGGAGGATCTCCCGAAGGATCGAGATTTTGCCAATATTGATCTGAGCATGAAGGTACCAAACGCGGCAGAATTGGAGCATAAGACGCCGTTTAACGCAAACGGATGCTGGCGCAATGGTGTAGCACTCTGGCACCCTGATCATCCAAATCTCTATGACTTGGTGCTGCGTCTTTACGACCCCTCCGGGAATGTAGTAGATGAAGTCCAGACGACAACCGGAATGCGCCATCTTTCATGGCAGAACGGCGACGGAACATTCCGAATCAACGACAAGCCTTTCTTCCAAACCATGGTCCTGGACCAAGGCTACTGGGACGAGACTGGTCTCACGCCCCCTTCGCCAGAAGCCTTGAAGATCGACATTGAACTGACGAAGAAAATGGGGTTCAGTGGTTGTCGCAAACATCAAAAGGTCGAGGATCCTATTTTTTACTATTGGGCTGATAGATTGGGCTTCCTCGTCTGGGGTGAGATGGCCAATGCCTATGCATTTGGCAACGACTTTGTCGAACGAGTCAACAGCGAGTGGATAGCGTCTGTCAAGAGAGACATCAATCATCCTTCCATTGTCACTTGGACTCCTGCAAACGAGAGTTGGGGCTATACTTCGCTGAAGGACAATATGGAGCAGCGCAACCATCTCCGCTCTGTGTATTACCAAACGAAGTATGTCCAGTTCTGACGGTCCATCTATAATGAGCTAACCATTGCGATAGAACCATTGATCCTACGCGCCCAATCAACGACAACTGTGGCTGGGAACATGTCCTGACAGACCTTACCACCTATCACGATTACAGTGACTTCACAGACCTGTCCGTAACATGCTCCAACATGGGCACCGGAATCCTGGGCCAAAAGGGCGGACACGAAATGTTTGTCCCGCCCTCTGGATCCGACCCAGGATCCAAGCATCAACCAGGTGCCCCAGTGATTTGCTCCGAGTTTGGTGGCGTAAACATCGCCCCTTCGAAAGATTCCCCCGCTGCTACTGAACGAGACTGGGGTTATACCACTGCTTCTGACCCTGAGGATTTCTTGTATCGTTTTGAGAAGTTGGTCATGGCGATCGTGAAGGGAGGTAATTCGCATGGTCTTGTGTATACTCAGATGTATGTCCCTTTAATTCTGTCCGTTGCGGGTACATGCTAACGCTCTGCAGCTGCGATATCGAGCAAGAGGTTAATGGACTGTACTCGATTCATCGGAAGGAGAAGATCCCTTCAGAGAGGGTTAGGGCGATTATGGATGCTGCACGAGAATACTATTACAAGAATGTGGCGATTCAGAGAACACATTTGGGGTCAAAACTTGTGCACGGCCTTGAGAAGAGGTTCCACATGTAGAAATCTCGGGTTATGATTTGATGCTAGATGCACAGACTTTTACAACAGTACCAATTGAGTTCACGGAACAGTGTCTTTCAATATCAGGATCTTTGCAGTAAGCATGAATAGTGGAACTAATGTATCAACTATTCCACCGCAGCTGCCCATCTATATTCCCAACATGCTCACCCAACCGAGCCTCACTCTCCTTATACTCCCCAGAATCATTCTGAAGCTCCGCATGAAGCACCGGCTCTCGCTGTCCCTCCATGCCCAGTCTGACATTGCGAGCGGTATTACTGAAATTCTGTCCATCCCAGCTGAATCGACCTATCGCAGAAACCATCATTTATCCATAACTGCACCGTAACTCGGGATGACCTACCGTCCTGGTTTCCAAGAGCCTCGTCAAGTTTGATCTGGCTGGTCATACCTGTTCCTTGATCATTGTTACAGGTTGCTTGTAGGGAGGTCTTTCTGTCTGTGTCACCCGGGTCAGAGTCTAGGTAGATATTGCAGGCGCTGTTTTGAAAGGACATGGCTGAGTCTAAATTTTGTTTATTGTAATTGCATTACTCTAAGCGTGCCTACTTGTATATATAGCTTAAGGCAAACAATGCATAATTATGACGCACAAATGGCAATTTCATTGAGCGCAAGGCTCTTTTCGGCTTCATTTCCCGTCCCTGGAATTGCTTCGTCGCTTGTTGCAGCTGAGCAAACGTGTATGAGGCTAGCTGCAGCATCACATTCCTCGGGAGATTAGCCATAATATATATTATCATACGAATCGGTCAAATTGAAAAGCGGACTAACTAACGTTTCTTTCCTATCCTACACAGACACAGAATGACTTCAAAGAACATCATCTTACTAACATCCCCCTAAATCCAGCGCGTCCACGCTCGCTATATCAACCGCAACGGCGTCCTGAGCCAATAATCCATGCTTGAATCCGCAGCCCATTCTCCCATGAACCTCCAGCACTACAAATGACGGCGACCTCACCCTCTTGATCCACGTCGACAATTCCTCCTTGGTCACCAAGATCTGGCCAAGCTCTGGGTCGGTGTTTTCCTGATGTTCAGCCGAAATCATTTTGCGTTTCTGTCCATGCTGTCTCATATAATTGGCAAATTTCCCGTTTTCCATATGGACCGCGGCCCGAAGCCGGTGACATTCCTCTTCAACCTCGACTTCTTCGAAAAATCCGTCTCGGCTGCCATATATCCCTTCAACTCCAGCTTTCACGAGATCCTGAAAATCCGTAGCAATGCGCGTCAGATATATGCGTATCTGCGCAGGCGAGGTTCGTTCTGTTCCGAGATCCATGAGTTCCTTGCTGATCTCTTGAAGCAGTTGAGCTACATCTTTTTGAACCTTTGGCAACTCGCGCTCGGCGTGTCGGTCAAGGTCTTGCATAAAGACCCGAAGATTGTCTATGCCAACACGTGAAGGATTGAGACCAAGGGTCATTCCAAGGGGGACTGGCAAAAACCTACGCCTCCATCTTCCGACGCTCAACTGTCGTCATGCCCTTCTCCAAGTCAATAGGTCTAGGATTTTTAAGAAGGACAAATCCAAGTTTCAATTTCGTCCTATCAGCATGTTGGCCAACTTTGCAACACGTGGTTCGGTACCGTCATTGATCAGATCGGGTTTCGCGATAATTCCAACAGTCCGGAGCCCATCCTTGTCAAATCGACGAGCACGTTGAATGATACTCTGGGTATCCACGTCACTGCTTGCGGGGACCACAGCAAGAATGATTGTCCATGAGTTCTCCAAGTATGAATTCACAAGATTGCCGACAAGCTGCACGTCTTCCTCATTTTCAGAGACAGAGATTAGACCAGGAAGGTCAACAAGGGTGAGATGCAAGCCAGTATCCCCGACGACCTCCAGGCGAAGTACATCAGCGGCGAAAGTGGGCGGGTCAGCCAAGTCATTGGCGCCTTGCACACCCATAAGTCTCGCAGCTTCGTCAATGATGCCAGGCAAATCCACAAGATCGTTGATGTCGCGGCAAAAGGCGCTCAACCTGGCCTTTTCATCTTCTGTGTGGGAAATATGAGGGATGATTGTCGCTGTGTTTCGCCGAGCCTTTGGCTCGTGACAGAGGATGATTTCCGTGGCAAACCGTGTACAAACGCCATCATGGCGGGGAAAGGGAATTCCACTGATCCCTTCCAAAATGGAGCCTTTCCCTGCTGACTGTTCACCACAGACAACCAGCTGCGGAAGCGCGATGTGGTATCCTACCCCGTTGGCACGGACATGGTCAACTTATTTGAGACGTTCAGGTATCCTGGATGACACTAGGCCAAGTCCGCTTAGGACCTGACCACTGTCCAGCGGAATCCAATTTTTTTGCGAAGGGGTATCCATAGAGATATAATCTTTGCTCGTGTGTTGGGTGTTGGAAAGGTCATGATGAGAAAGAGACTGGTAAAGAATATAAAAGGGACCTATCTCTTTATAGACGCGATTAACAGTAGTCGTGTGCGAGCCTCGCTTAGCTTTAAGTCATCCATCCAGGATATCTGAATGACCCAATTAAGTTGACCATGTATTAGGGGGCTGGAATCCTCAACAGCAACGATGAACAAACCACGAACAAACAACGAACGAAAGTGGCTTACAGGAGGATTAAGGGGGAGTGCTATTCTATTTATGTTGTAGAACAACACGTGACTAAACAGACAAAGCATTAATGTCATCGCCGGCAGTCAACAGTTGAGCGCTTCAAATACGAGGATGCCTTACTGACCTGCTCATGTGCTCACAGAAAGTAACCCTATCATTTCTATTCCTGCCGAGAGGGTCGCAAAACAGCAATTCACCCATGGGGAAATGACGCGATCTGGATTGAAGGATTCAATTGGACTACTTGCTACTAAACTTCATCAAAATTCCACCGGCGACATATGAAGTATACCCAGTAGCCATGTCATGGCTACTGGGTTCTGGGTATCCTTGTAGCGTCCATTATCACCAAAATACCACTTAGTAGCTCCACAACATCTGCCTCCTGTTCTTGAAGAAGCAGCAAGTAATCAGACGCCCCTATTCTGTTTTCGTTCATGTATGCTGCAGCTTGGGTAACCGCTAATGGAAGGAAGATAAGCCGTTCAAGAAGAGTGATCACTGTATGACAATCATTAAGCAGGCTTTCTTGAAATAGGGACCTTTCCAGAAACTCCATGCTGTGACGGCCTGGTCACGTTGGATTAAAAAGAACATTGTCCAGGATCTAGTCGACCTTCTCCGTGTCTATCATCACGAGACACCTGAGTGAGAGTACAGTCTTCCTAAAAGATTTTTGGTACTTGTTAGGAGACTGAAGGGAATTTTTGTACATACTAATGGGCTATTCTTGTAGTAGTTTTAGGTTCTGGACTTCTAGATTCTGATGGCTAAATAGATACAGTTAGCGCGCTGGGAGTTAGAATCAAGCCTTTGTGTTCTTTGCCATAACTTGATTCAGGGTCACTCTTCACTCAATGAAATACAGTAGCTTGCAGAATCAGCTTGACATACTGACACTCTTCGCTCTTTGTCATCCATGCTGACGCAAAGGAGGTCTTACGAAGTTTTTTGAAATATGGATGGGATATCAATCAACCAATAGCTCCGGAGACACCTCCAATTCTCAGATGAGCAAAATTATCAAGGCCCTCCAAGAAATGGCCGGTTAGATAGCATTCGTTCATTCAGAGTATTGCCCTGCAGAGTTTAGAGATGACAACAGGGCTCCATTATTATGGTTGTTTCACAAGCAACGATGTGAAATCGATGTAGCCCCACTTTCTTATGCTGTTGTCACGGGCTCGGAATAGTAGATAATGACGAATTGAATTCCTATCTAAACTATTGTAGCCATCGACGAGAATATCGAATCTGGGGAAGAAGAAGAAAGAGAAAATCATCTCGTCGACAGAGAGAGCTATATACAGCATATGTGCTTGGGAAAGGGGTTAGTCCTGTGTTTGTTGCGTCTGACTATCTGTCAGCGTTCGTACGCTTAAGCTGCAAGGCTAGGACTTTCTTTATCTGTTTGTATGGTGGCGTTGTTAGCTCCATTGATGCTGTTTGCTCGATACAGCGTCAAGCCGTCACAGCTGTCGAATGCGCCTCCTCGTCAATTATAAATTTTCTTCTCGATCATGCTGGTGATGTAACAACGGGTCAGCTTTTGTACCAAGCAGCAACGTGGGAAACTGATGCACTTAAAAGTGGTAACTTCTCATTGCATATGTAGGGTGCTGATGTGAACGCAGTGATGTACCAAAATTATCAACCTTCTCTTGACAGGAGATCTTTCATGGCAGAAACTCCCTTTCACACAGCGATCTATCTTAAAACGATGTCTTTCGTTACCTAATCAACTCAGGCGCAGACATCAGCATCAAAAACGTCAAGGGGGAAACAGCTATGCAACTCGCATCTAGAATCAATATGTCGATTTGGATGGAAATCACACAAGCGACCTAAGCGACCTAAGCGACCCGATTTCTGCATTTTCACGCATGGTTGTGACTGTACCCGTTCCTTCCAGAGGGGCCTCCTACCGCATGCAACTGGATTTGATCCTTTGTATCATATCTCCCACCTGTAATCCCCCAAAACATTCGTTCTTCCTCTGCCATATTGTTCTGATACTGGCGACACTACGTGCTTTATGTCAGCGTATCCATTGATCTGGCATTGCCTGTATTATTTATAACCAGAATAACAATTCATATCGTTTCCAGCTGGCGAGAGGTGATTGTCACGGGCTCGGGCTTGGGGATAATAACGAATTATACTCCTATCTAGCTAGTGTAGCCATCGACGAGAATATCAATTCTGGAGAGGGTAAGCGAAGGAGAAATGTCTACTTACACAACGGGATTTCTAGGGTTGTGTGGTTTCAATAAGAGGCTGTTTGTCCCAAGTGCTCAGACGGCATCGTTTGCCATGTTGGTAATGCTTGACGATAAAGATGCTGAGCTGGGCTACAATAATGATCATATTAGCAAATACACAATAGTTATAAGTTTCTGAACAATGACTACTTTTTACCTCTCCCTGATTGTATTTTGCCGAAATGCTGTGCTCTTTGGTAGTTCTCGTATTGAGTGTGCGAGAGAGTATGTGACATCAATAATTTAATGAGAATAATGAGAATAATTCTGTTAGTACATCGTAATATAGCGGGTCCTAGAAGATACATCGCAAACTTATCAAACAACTCGACGGCCTGCAGTCCTAGGGAACCTGTCAACAGATTTCCTCTCTTTGCAACTCGTAGCTGGTTACTGCTGGGAGGTTGGTTTTCATTGCTATCCAGAGCCAAACAGGGCAGTAGGCCTCTATACTATTGGTTCTGGTAATATACTTCTGCTTGCCACTATGATTAACCCTATGTTGTCGGACGCTTTATTAGGGTCCTTAGGGATCGGTTATTGGAAGGCTAACGTGTACGTCACCGGGCTTCTAGCTTCCGGCAATCGATCCATGGAGCGAGAACTCCCAATATTGCCCTACTCCAGGTAATCTTGGAAGTTCACCTCCGCCTTTGTACTCCCTTAGCCCTTCCCCGCATCGTACCGTGCAGCCGCGACAGGCAGATCAACTCGGATTTCTCCCATTTGCTGAATGGGAAGAAAGAGGTGAATACAAAGGCAGCCGCCAAGATATTTGTTACACAATTGCATGGGAAGTTATACTTAACCACAAGACGGAATGTTAAGGGCTAAGCCCGCAGTGCTAATGACTAGCTATCATACAAGAGATTTCGTTGAAAAAGAGAAGGTTACGTTACTAATCGGTTTAAAAACCAGCTTTTCTCTCAGTGCTTCTGCGGTCAATTCTGCTACGGGTGTCCAAGATACTTGCAAGCTACAATTGTTCCATGATTCGCGGCATTTCGCGGTCATACACCAACGCGAAGGACTTATGTAACAGGCGCTACTAGTTTACTAGATCCATCGGTCTAAACTGATGTTTGTATAGAAGTATTCATCGCGATTGCTTTGAATCACATTTCTGCGAACGCCAGGTGTAATAGAAAACATATTGTTGCGCTTCTGCCTACGTATCTGAACCATATGACATAATGGGAGTACGGTGTATGATACGCCAATGGAAGACATGATGCCTACACTGCCAGGGGCAAGGACACAAGATTATGCTTAGGAGGAACCCTACTCTCAATTACCAATTCTTGCTTCCATCTCTCACTGCTATCTGCTACCACTATTCATAACTACCGCAGACAAGTCAACCATCAAATCCATTCATAATTCCCCCGAGAACAGCCCCCAAATGAGATATGAGAATCAAATATCATGAATACAGCAAGCCATTCCTCCCTTGAAACAATGCAAGGCGAAACCACCATTCTTCGGGCACTGAAAAGCTCGACCAACTGTCATCGAAAGTCCAGCGGCTTGCTTCCAAGCAGCAATATATACAAGAGCTGAATCAACGACTGCAAGCCGAGAACACGGACTTGCAGCAGCAATTGAAGGCTTGGAAGGAGGAAAGGATAATCGGATGGTTGGTTCCGACGGTTTGGATATGAGCTGTGGGGTATGGGGTCTACTCGTTTGTATGGGGTGTGCATCGTATAGGCCATTTTTATCAACCTTGTTTCGGTATATAAAGCCTACGGTGATCGATTATCCCGCTAATGTGTTTTGCCTTTATTATAAGAGAGCGGCCCATTGGATCGAGGCACCTCGACTGAACGACGTTTTATGCGAGTCGTATGGGAGATATGTTTCAAATTGGAGAAGGCTCAACTGTTTCAATTGGTTCAGCATAATGCTGACGCGAGCGAGGGGATATAATAGTGTTTGACCTGGCGAACGGGTTCGGAGTACGCAGATGACGAAAAAAAATCTTGAATGCACCCAGTGATAGCGAGAGGTAACATAGAATGCGTTCACACTCAGTGTGTCCTATTTCTACATTCGCCTGGAAATCCGGCGCTTAGGCCAGGAATACGTATTCAAGAAACTGTTGTTTATATTAACCTTGTACCTTTAGGGACGAAAGTTTGCACACTCATCAGATTTTCCAGAGATTTTGGTTGTAATTTGGGGAGACCCAAGGCTGTGAAAATGTTCCAATCTGGCTTGTGTCTCCTTGCAGAGAATGCGGTCAGTCCAGTACTGGTGCTCGCCAGACAGTGCGGTAGTTGGTCCCATTCAGCGGCCAGATCTAAATATCAAGGGGCCGGGGCTATATTCTGGAAGGGATTCATGCGAAGAAGCTTGCTGAGGAGGGCGATAGGGGCAAAGGTGGCATTTTGTATGTGCGCGACCAGGTCAGGCGAAAATCGAGGGTTGCCCATAGACTTGTACCACGCCCGGCTGATGTCCTATGACGCCTACAGTATTAGGCAGAAAGAGAAAGCTTTTACTTTTTACCAAACTTTCTACTCTACTTCTTTTACATGACTGAGCCATAACACTAATGACCATTATCACCAATATCAGACAAACGTGAAGCGCAAGTCAAATGTCAAAATGTCGAGTCACATCATCAAATGAGCGAGCAGACCAGAACATTCCCAAAAAGGCTGGCGACTCCATGGACCCCGAGATGATAAAGAAAATAGCAGAGACGGCCAACGGAGTCAAAGACAATGCAATGGTATATCGCAACAAGAGTTGAAGTTCCTCCAGATTGAGAACCGGCACTTGATAAATAAAGCACCGGCAGTTGCAAGAACACAGCAGTGCTTGGAGGCAGAGAGCCAGTTTCTAAAACATGATAGCTGGCGTTTACTTAAAAGAGAACCAGCAATTGCAAAAAGCAAGTCAACACTCACGGCTGGGGATGGGTTGTTTGTATTATGAATGCTGGGATTATGTTGGAATGCCTGCTTATGCTAGGTGCTTTGTTTCAGATGTAGAAGATGCTCTCTACACGAGTCTTGCTAGTTGCTACTGGGAATTGTTTCTAATAATATGTCCATACTTGTCTGCATCCATCGAACTGCCGGTTGCATCATCCCGAGGCTCCGACGTCATCGTAGCCAATCAGGAGAGCTTCCGCGCAGGCCCTCTTTCCGCACAGCAAAACCACGACGGCAGCTTGTCTTCTTCCACGCTTCTCCCCGCCGTCTCTCCCAGCCTCCCTGTTGCAGTCCGTTTGGTTGTAAGTGCGCTTCTTCCTAGCTGCTGTGAATGTCTTGATTCACTGACTTTGTTCATTTGCCCTGACTTCGAACTAACTCGTGAACATTACTGAAGAACCGTCCGTGACTGCCCGACTATCATCCGTCATCCCTACAATTGACCGGCTTCGAACCATCGATTTTTATCTCAACTAAACAAATTCGATATTCGAAATACGTTTGCTCCCATGGCTCCTCCTCCGCCGTCTAACTTGCCTCTGCCTGAGAGGCTGAAGGCCCTGGCTCAAACTCTACAGTAAGCCTGTCCTCCATACCTTCTCTCGTTGATCTCGTTCGGCAACTAACCATTTCTTTTTATTACTGCAGATTTGGCTGGTTTGCTGGGTAAGTTTAGCTAGATCTTGACACCGTGGCTTTTGGTTGCGCTTCCGCAAGGCCATTGCTGACCGACCTGCAGCCACCTGACCCTGCTGCTTTCCGTTGCCCGGTACTTCCTGTCCTACTTCACCTTTAACTACTCCTCCTCCGCCGCCCAGATCTCCTACCGCATCGCATTCGTCTCCGCTGCGGCAACATATGGCATTGTGGTTTACAAGGGGCACATTGCACGTGGCCGTTTGCAGGGCAGCCCTCCCAGTATTGCCTTGAAGCTCATCACCGATGAGAATGTCCAGTACCTTGGTGAGTAGCGGTATACTTCAATAAAAGAGGCCTTCTTTGAGCTGACAGATTTAGGCATGGCCTTGTTATGGCTGTACTCGCGCCAGGTCCCCTTGGCTCTTTTGCCTTTCAGCGTCTACTCCATCTTCCACGTTGCGACTTACTCTCGTTCCTACCTGATCCCCACCATCCAACCTCCTGCGCCCGCCGGCTCGAATGGTTCCAAGCAGCCTCCTCTGGCGGAGACGATCGGCCGATTCATCAAGCAATACTACGATGCTAGCATGGGTCTCGTCGCTGGATTGGAGATGGCTCTCTTGATTCGTCTGACTCTCGCGATCCTCACCTTTTCTAAGGGGAACTTCGTCCTCTGGGCGATCTACTTGTCCTTCTTCCGCGCACGTTATGCCCAGAGTGCCTTCGTCCAGCAGGCTGTTCGTCACATTGTGGCGCGCGTGGACTCGTCGGTTTCTCATCAGACCACTCCTCCCGCTGTGCGTCAAGGATGGGAGACGTTCAAGGGTGTTGTTCGCCAGGCTTACGAGGCCACTGATCTCAACCGTGCCGCCGCAGGTGCGAAGAAGCCTCAGTGAATGCAGCCAAATGAGAACCGCGCATTGGGTGAATGTCATGGGGGTGGTTTCAGCACAGACGTCCATTCTTATGGACATCAGCAATTGGCGCTGTCTTATGAAAGTATAATGAACCTACAAAAGCTGAACGATGCGGGATGGGCCACTTGAGACGATCGTATAGAAGAGCGAAAAAAAAAAAGAATTGTGTGGCCTGTCGGCAGCGGGCGTGAATATTCATGTGCAATGACATGGCATGCAATTATTCTTTTGATTCGTTTTCTGTGTTTTATTGCTTTCCGGCGAGTCCCTCTATTGTTATTACTGTTGCCGTTCAAATCGAATTCGCGTGAGATATGACGTGTGACGGGGCAGCTGCTATTTATATCCCCACGTTATTAATATACTTGGATTCTCGACCAACTCACTTGCTTCTTTCTGGCTCTCTAAAAAGAATAAAATGAGAATATGGACAATTCGGATTGTATGCAGAGTACCCAGATTGATACTGGATGCTGACCAGTCGTAGCGCGGGATTATTAAAGGCGGCGGAGAAAGCGGACACCCGACCGAAATTTCGGGCTCTTTTGGGATGAACCTCAACAACAACAATTTTTTTTTCCAAACTCAGGTGCGATGCTCCCCGTGGTCGCCTCCCCCTGGTATTTCCTGTGGTAAATCGATTCCTCTTTTCTGTCTGAACGTCTATTTCCTTTTTTTTAATTCCCACATCATCCTTGTCGTGGCGCATTTCCGCCCTCACCTTACCGCCGCATCCCAACTCCGTGGTCTGGCCCGCACCACGATCTGGTGGGTTGCGGTGTTCTTGCAATGAGCCTGACCTCGCGCATCTTCGGCCTGTTTACGACGACAGAGACATCGAGCTCGGATTCTGCGTCGTCGGCTTCCTCTTCCTCTCCCTCTGCCCAGAATGTCGGCTTCGGCAGCAGCAATGGCTTCACAGCGTCGATCACACCGGTAATAAACCCGAACCAACCGTCCACAATGCCCGAGGAGGATGAACCTCGTCCACCATACCTACACGTATGTACACAAATGCCCTTCGCTGTTCCGTAGATTGTCGAGGCTAATTGTCATATCATGAATCCAGGCGATGCTGGCTGGAGGCACCGGTGGAACATGCGGTGATATGCTTATGCACTCGCTCGATACGGTCAAGACTCGGCAGCAGGGTGATCCGCACTTCCCTCCCAAGTATACATCGATGGGTTCCTCGTATGCGACTATTTTCCGTCAAGAAGGGTTCTTCCGTGGACTTTATGGGGGTGTTACGCCTGCTTTTTGGGGTTCGTTCCCCGGTACGGTGATCTTCTTTGGCGTTTATGAATTCACCAAGAGACGGATAATCGATGCGGGGATTAGTCCGCATATTGGTTACTTGACCGGAGGTAAGATTTCCATGGATGCTGTCGTGCGGTTTTTGTCATGTTGATTTGGCGATAGGGTTCATGGCCGATTTCGCCGCTTCGATAATCTACGTCCCCTCAGAGGTGTTGAAGACGCGATTGCAGCTCCAGGGACGATACAACAACCCTCACTTCTACTCCGGATACAACTACCGTTCTACCACCGATGCTTTGCGTACTATAGTTCGCCAAGAAGGGTTCTCTGCGCTTTTCTACGGATACAAGGCGACGATCTTCCGAGACCTTCCGTTCTCCGCTTTACAGTTTGCTTTCTACGAGCAATACCATAAATGGGCAATTGACTGGATGGGTACTCGGGACATCGGGCTTGGATTGGAGATTCTGACCGCTGCCACAGCTGGTGGTATGGCTGGTGTGATGACCTGCCCAATGGATGTGGTCAAGACTCGAGTCCAAACCCAGAAGAACCCCGAGAGCGGAAGCTCCCCCAAGCCTACGGAGCACGCGCCCAGACAAAATGCCAGTCAACAGAGTCTCCGCACCCAAGCGCGGTCAATTTCGACATCACCGTCGTCGGGGTCGATGCCGCCGCCGTCGCATGGAGCACCGCCGCCTGGTACCGCTCGTCTTGACACCTCATCGTTCTTCACGGGATTGAGGATGATTTACCAGTCAGAAGGCCTCGCAGGCTGGTTCCGCGGCGTGGGACCCCGTGGTGTCTGGACTAGTATCCAGACCGGTACCATGCTGGTGACGTACCAGTACCTGTTGAAGCAATTCGAAGCGTGGCAGCCCTTGGACGAGGCGAACCCTCTCTAAAACAAACAAACTCAAAACTAATGGATTACCTTCAGCGATCAAACGAATGGACGATCCAACATTTTAAAAGCCAACAGATGAATGATGGATGATATAGCTCACTATGTAACCGGGGCATATACATTGGAAGGGCGTTCCGGCATGATTGTGATTGTGACATGAAGTCTCCTCTTTTGGTAGATCTTTGTATTTTATCTATTCTCTTTTTCTTGATGTTTTACTTGTTTTGCTTACTTCCTGAGCGGTATGGGATGGTGGCATCTTCGGGCCTTGTCTGGATAGAATGCTGGATGGATTGCATACTAGACTTGGAGAGATGTGCTGGGATAGTTATGGCTGTATCATAGACTATAGATGAATATATACATTAGACAGTACTCCATACTTATGAAAGTACAGATGTACTTGGTGACGTCTTGGCGTTCCGAAAAAGGAAACCAACACACGCCGCCATGTAAACAAAGCCCAACTCCGCCCCACCGGCCGACGGTGCGCATCCCCCGGATCCGTCACTTCTCTTTCTTTCTTTCACGTTTTCCCTTCTTGTCCTTTTTGTTTTCTTTCCTCTTCTTGTTCTGCATCGCGTTTGTCCAAGCTTGCTTCCTCGCATCTCGCGGAATTACGTACATATATATACTAGTCTCTACCCGCTCCGATAACATAACCTCACTGTTATCGCATACATACTCTCCCCCACCATCCTGGTCCTGGATCATCGCTTCTTCCGCACATCGCATCGCATCGCATTCGCATTGCGTCCGTCACTCGTATTACCATGTCGGCCGCACTTCCCTATCTGAACAAACTGCGCAAGAGCGATCTCGTTGATTTCGCCCAAGTCACAGGCCTCAATGGGTGTGTGCCCAACAACCCCTCTTTCCTAACCTTCTCCCAAAGGGAAATGACACTGACGTCGCCGCGATGTAGCTACCAAGACTACAACAAACCAGACCTGATCATCGCGCTGGACAACCATCTCGTCGCCAATCGCTCGACTTACGCTGGTAATGAGCGGCTTGCGGATTATTATCGGCGGTTGGCGCAGCCGGCGAGGTTTGCGACGCCTGCGAAGAGGGCAATGAGGGCTGAGGTGTCGTCGTCGCCTGCCGAGGTCACTAGGTCGTCACGCCGGCAGAGGGCTGTTCAGCCGCAGCCGGTTGTGAAGAAAGAGGAGAAGGAGATTGAAAGTGAGCTGGAGCAGGAGCAAGAGCAGGAACAAGAGGAGGCCAAGTCGCAGCGGAGTGTGGCGACTACGTATGCTCATCTATACATTCTGCTTAATCCAGTTGCGATTGTACTAACTTCCTCTAGTGTTGACTCTGAAGCCGATACTGTCCAGGACAATACTGCTGTTCCGCCAGAAACTCCGAAAGTTCCGACTCCCAAGGCCCCGGCCACGACCTTGAATGTTGAGCTGCCTCCCTCTCCAGCTGTGGTTACGGATGTGATTGATCGTCAAACCGCAGCGTGGGGTAAGAGCATCAATGAGACTTGGAACTCGTCGGGAGTTATCGAGGGTTCGAACGCGCTTCGCTCACTTCTCAGCAGCGTCAAGGCCATTGAGACCCTGGTCTTGCTTCTCGAAGGATCCGGCATCATCCGGCAGATCTGGCCCTTGCGATACCTCACTACGGTTCCTGCTCTCGAGGCAATTCACACTCCGGAGTTCGCGCTCAAGGTCCCCGATTTCTTCATTCTCGTTGATGGGGCTTTTTGGGCTCCGTTCTCGCTGTGGCTGTTGACCAATGTATTTCTGCCACTTGGCGCTGCCTACTTTTTCAATCTCAAGGCGACCAGTACCGACGCTACCCACAACAGTAATTCACAAAAGACCAATTTCGACCCATTGAGCTTCAACATCGCTCGCGCATTGATCGCGTATCTGGTCTACGCCAAGCATTTTAGTTTTTGGGATCTGTACAGCGGTTTCACGATTGATAAGGTCAATGCGTCGGTTCCTGGTGAGTGGACCGGGATGTTGACTGGTACTGCGATTGGGCTTGTTGGGACGTTGTATGAGGCGATTCTTCAGAAGTGATGTATTTCTTTGGTATGGGATTGTTGGTGTTGGTGGATTGGTGTTGGCGCGTTGTTTGTTTGTTGAGCTGTGATATTAGTCTATGATTTTGGGTGTAGGGTGTTGGTATATATGCGGTTCCAGTATCGGTTTGTGCTCTAGAGCACTTGGTTAGTTATCTGAATGAATTGTATGGATTGATATCCACTATAGGTTTCTTTTCCAACATCATTCCAAATCCAGCGTCCCTCATACAAGCTCATCGAACCCTCTTAAACCTCTTCGCCAACTCCACCGTAAACAAAATCGGCACCTGTGCCGTAATCTCCACCACATCAGCCCGTATATGGTTACTCGTACTAAGCTGTCCGCCAATCTCCGTCGCCCAATCCTCAACATCCCACTGAAACCCTTTCGTGGTAATCCGCGCAGGCCCAGAAATCGGTATTATCCCGACATTTTCTTCGAGAAGATGCGTTTCACTTTCGCCCTCGCCGCCACAGCTACCAGAATCAGTACATGGGGTCGACCCAGAAAGAAGTCTATTAGTCTTCGGCGTCCGAATAGCATTCCTCCCCGGCTGCAAGATAAATGTCAAACTCTCCTCGGACACAAGATACAGATTCCCCGCTGCTTCGTCAGATGAGTAGCTTCTTGTCATGAGGTAGAGGTGGTGGATTTGCGAGAAGGCTTGGTCGACGCGGCCGCCGAGACCGCCTAAGATGAGGATTTCTAGCCTCCCGTTTCCCTTTTCCCCTGTTAGGCTTTCGGCGGGGGAAGAGGAGGACGTGATCTGTGCAGAATGCGTACGCAGATATTTAAGCGATTTGGTAAAGTCTGTCGAGTACTGATCTGGATCTTGGATTATCGTTACGCCTAGGGACTCGTAGTGTGTCCTGACGGAGCTGTGGATGGAGTCTAGGTCGCCGATTACACAATCAGGGAGCTAGCTTCTGATATTAGTGCGTGTTTTTCTTGGTTTTTTATGCATTGCATTGTATGCATAGGAGGGTGGGTAAGGGTTACAATGGTAGATTCAAGGCCGTTTTTCCGCATAAGATCGTAGAAGCGGTTTGCGCCGCCGTCGGCGCAGATTGTGTAGTTTGCTTTTCTCTTTCGTCAACATGTGTATTCTGTAGTAAACAGGTGGTAAGGGCCAGAGTACCACGTTCTCGTAACACTAAGAAAGCTTTCTCATTGATAGGCTGGTTGAGGACGAGGAGGGCGAATGGGGAGGGTGGTGCGTCGGTGCGGAAAAATTGTGTTGGGTCCCAATCCATGTTTGATTGAGTTTGTACTGTACTTGTCGGGTTTTATATGAGCTGAATTGGTGTTAATTGGTGTTTTATGGGTTGTTTTGGCTGTTGATATATGGGGAACGTGGGATTGAGTTTTCCTGATCGGGTATTGATATCATCGGCTCTACTAAATCTGCGGTGGAGTAGGTTGGTGTGGATTTTGTGGACTTGCTGTTTGCTGTGCCACTTAATCCAAGATTGGTATAGCTGGGATAGTCACTGATGTTTTGAAGGATATTTCACGGGAAATTGCGACTATCTTGAATGCGATGTAAGATCGGTCTCTATCTTGTTGTTCTGGGCCCAAGTCCGGATTAACTGTAAACCCGGCATGGCTGGACTCTATATAATATAAAAAGCCTTGGTTGGCCCTAGTATTTTGTTTAACAATGCTCTGCAATCCAACCCGAAGTATATTTAATCCGAATCTCATGCCATGGTTGTTACGCCGTCTCGCCCCTTCCACTGGCCCGCGACATCCCACCGGAAGTGAAGCCTGACGCCAACGGGGACATCGCACGCGAGGAGGCCAACGCAACGGCTAAAGGCTAGTTGCTTTTTGTTTCTGTAGGTAGCCTCCCTCCGGTAACTTTCAGTATCACATATATCTCAACATCTGTACATGCAGAAAACTTGGGTCTCCCGGGAGGATGCCAACATCCCAGACCATGACGGAGACTATGAAGTCCGGCAACGACGAGCCTTAGTGGAGACATGGACAAAGGCAGAGCAAGCATTTCAAGACGTTGGCAAGGAAATAGCAGTAAGCCATGCATAGCTGACAGATATCCAATCTTACCAACGAAGAGCGCGTCCGACAAACGCACTCGACTACCCGGAAGCTGCTCTGCGCGGTACGCAGCAGTGTTTTCCCAAAACACACAATTTCTTTGTCTCTCCGCTCTCCCTATCTCATAGGTCCAATAAATCCAAATAGATCAAGCTCCTTATGTTGTCTTGCCGTCTGGATGGCGAAATGGGTCATTGCCTCGGCGTTTAGGGTCCAGCCACGAGGGATTCACCCTTATCCGGCCACGTTTCCTGATCCGTTTACTTTCCAGATCACTGATATATTGCCTTTTTTTTCATTCTGGAAATGGCCAATTTTTCCCGTATGTCTACGACTAAAAGGGACACCATGCTTTTCATGGGCTCTCTGTCTCCTTGGTTGTCGGTAACCCAGGAAGATCTGGATACTGGGCATGTTACAACTGTTGAGTTTGTAAAATGGACAGATTCGGGAGAGTTTTGTCGAAGGGCGTATAACATGTTTCGTGTGTACCTTCGCTTCTGCAACTTGGGGAAGCCGTTGTCGGAGGTTAAAGAGGGCAGGGCTGGAGGAGCTCGACCGGAGATGAACGCCGAGCGCGTGCCTTTCCTCTTTTTCTCTTTTTCTTTCTCATCTCTTTTCCTTCTCTACGCTAACAGTAAAATCATTCTCATCCTATGGCAGACTTGATATGACTCAACCTGTGATTGACATCCTTGAGGGCGCCAAGTCACGCAGGGAGTTCATCCCTGGTTTTAACGGTGCAAGAGATGGCTGGACAAAAGATATCGAGATCTACGCACATTGATATTTGCAGATGGAGATAGAAGAAAATGGGGCGGACTATGAACATTCACGCCTGATTGATCCTGAAGATGCAGATTGACTCTATAATCTCCAAGACGATGAACGTGAGCGTGTTTACAGCACTGACTGGCAAAGACGCTCTGGACAACCGGTGCACCTCTTTACAAACACGATTCTCAGTCTTCCGTCCATCTGTGACCTTCATCTAGCGAAAGCAATCGGGACTCGTATCTCCATTCTTGGGAACCTTACGCGCCGAATATTATTGACTAGCCTCCGGTCGTAGAAAGAACAGAAGAGCCGGTATATCTGCGTCAAATGCAAAATGATTCACCTCGCCTTGTCATGGAGCATACGACATGTTGACTTTACACGGATCCCATCCCGCGAAAGTGCACGCGCTTGTTGATAACATGTTTCAGAACGTCCTTCCCGGCCGGGACGAAGTTGGCCGGGTATGGCACGGGTCACTGCAGAAGCCCATGATTTTGCATGTTGCATTGGTTGGTCTCTAAACTTGAATTGCACAGGGAAAAGATTACAGTTGCAATGAGTAGAAATTGGAGCCCTGCACTTATATGTATTTCATTATCTGTGATTGAGACTGCTCAGGGATATCCCCTTTCCGACCACACGATCAATAATGGCAATTTTCACTGTTCCTCTTCTTGATTGATTTTAATTCATTTATAGTTCACTTCTTTCGTCCATATAGCCCATGGCCCGGAACAGCCGCTTAGTTTTACCCTCCTGTTTATCACACAGCACAACCCCACGATCCCTCAGGAACTGAGTGATGACGTCATATGCCTCATCGCCTCTATCAATCGGCACCTTCGCCTCAATCTCCATGAGATGCAGCGACCCAGCCACGACATCATCAAATTTGGCCTTATACCCCTGAATCCTCACCTTCCACTTTGCATTCTGATACGGCCCGTAGCCAATCATCCCATCCCAATCAATATCCCGACACTGACCAGCAAACAGCATCTGCTCGTCGCACCAGATAGTGGACGGATCCACTAACGGACAGCGTTTTTCGCAAGTGTAGCTAGGCTGGTCGCCGTAGCGCACCCAGGCGCATTCGACAAAGTCGGGTACATCGAGCGTTTCTTTTTCATTGTGGAAGCCTGCCTTTACGGTGGAGAGGTGTTGGCCTTTATTTGTTTTGGTGCGGAACATGAGGCTTGAGGAGATGTAGGTCGGGGGTTGGGTGTCGTAGTAGGTAATTGGGTTGCTTTTGTAGGGGGGGCTCGTGCCGAGTCCGAGTTTCGGGAGCGTCTCCTGCGGGCTGGGATCGCAAAGGGCCCATTGGAGGCTTATTTTCTCTTTTGCCGCGGCGAGGCTGGTTGTGAGGAGGAACGCTGTGTATAGTGTTGGGGGTTTCATATTTTTAGAGAGAGGGGTGAAGGGAGAGAGCAGAGAGAAATTCAGAAGAGCGGTTTGATCAAGGACAGGCTGAGTGAGGAGTTACATGCTCTCTTAAAAGTTAACTACTGACCGACACTTTCAGGCGGAGCTGTGTTCAGCTGTTCAGCTCCCCCTGTCAGCAGCTTCAGTTGAGCTATGTTTCTCGAGGGAAATCCTGTCTTTCACACTCTATAAACGTATGTGCGAGGTTTTATGCTAGAAGGGTATATAACTATCATGTTGCCCTGGAATGAAAGAGAACACAGCGTATCGAGTTGTCCATGACATACGTACACTACGGAGTAACTCGGGGTGACGCCGGAAAGGTCACAAAACGTTGTGGCCTTTAAGGTACATTTTTTGTGGCATTTCCGTCCTTGCGCAGCATGGTATTCTCTAGTTGCTGAGAATCTCAATCCTGCTATAACCTCTTTTTCTCTTGTTAAACCAAATTGAATTGTTCCCCTGTTTGATCTTTAGTAATAGTAGTAGATTATTCCTCGAGTCTATTCTGACATATTAACTGATAAGTTACATCCATTCTATTATACATGAGATGAGATGGGCATCTTCTATACAATCAAATCGTGACAACATCCATATCACTAATCAAATGATCGGCGACAAGTGGCTACAAATGCAAATAACGAACACAATTTCTACAACCACATGCATATAATGGTGGAATCTCTCTGGTTTGTTCCCGAGTTGAACTTCTCACTTATTCATATGTCGCTATGATCTGAGTAAACTGTTTTGTTGGTCAAACTGCTAGTTGTCGGCCGGTGTCTTTCCAGCGTCTAAAGTTGCGTGGAAAATCCTGAAACTTGTAGAAACAAGCTAATCCATCATTCATCTACTGGCTCAATCCAGTCGGAGAGCTGTGTTTCGCTCTTCCGCTTTGTTCACTGCGTCTGTGACGCGAGACCCGTCTCCCTCATAGAGAAAAGAGTCGTAGACTGTAGCTCCCGTGATACAGCCAATAACTGGAGCAATGATAGGAACGACGAAATAGTAGTTGTCTGAGGTAAATACCTCTCTACCATAGACAATTGCAGAGAATAGTCTCGGGCCAAAGTCTCTCGCGGGGTTAATGGCCTAGGGATAATCAATCAGTTCGAATCATAATGGGCCTGATCTGGTCTAGTCAAGCAACATACATAGCCAGTCTGCCAGCCCAACGAGGCACCGATGGCAAGAAGGAGCAGAAACATGGAGAGCTGAGAAGAGTGGAAGCGAAGAGCATTTGCCGGGTCTGCGATGCTGAGAGCTCCAAACATGAGCACCGCGGAGCCAAGCCATTCGGAAAATGCGGCCTGCCAGTTCGTAAAGAAGGAGTCGGCGGGGTAGGTCGCAAAGATGCCTGCTGAATGGTGTCCTTGCGGACTCAGAATCGAACCACCGGGAATGGTGTACTCGGGGTCCCAGTCTTTTATGGCTGACCAGTAGTTGATATAGACAATGGCGGCACCGACAAAACCACCGAAAAACTGCGCGAACAGCTTGCCTGGCAGCTTCTGCCACTGCCCCGCAGCCGGACGAACGAGGGCCAGGCAGATGGTAACGGCGGGGTTGATGGTAGGACTGGGATCGGAGAGATAGCCGGAAAGACAGACGGCTGCCGCCCACGCAATGTTAATTGACAGCCAGGTACCATAACGATAATCAGAGAGGAGGCATTGAGCGACCACTCCGTCTCCAATGACTATTAGGAGGGCTGTCCCAAGGAACTCGGCGATATAGGGCTTCAGAGCCCTCCGGGAAAAACCAACAAAGTTATGGAGCATATTGATTAACCAGGTTATATGTGCCTCCCACTGTGTCAGCAAAGGAATGGCAGTACTTCTCTACGTAGAGAAGTCGGATTTCAGTCGACAGAGGAATTCAGAATGAGGGGAATCCTGCAGTGTCCAGTACATCCACTCGATTAACCAATCAGAAGTTTATACCTCAAGTCATGCTACATATTAGCCACATAAGGAATAGCTTGATCACTCTATCAAGGCACGTGATATTGAAAAGACATCTCGAAGAAAGGCAACTTTAGACGCGCGTCAAACTGGATACTTTCCTTGCTGGTAGCTCCGGATATTAGGATCACTGTATAAGGCTTAGTTATCTATGAGAATCGAATATAGAATTGTACATACGAGGCTGGGTAAGCTCCGGCGCATAGAGGACACGATCATTCAACAGGAGAACCTGTACCAGGAGCTTCTTCTTACGCTGCTTTTTATGATTGCTGTAGAATTACAAAGAGGTTAAGCATACTAGTTTCTCACGCGAAGTTCGAGAGAAGTTGTCTGAAGTAAACCCGGCCTCTGATTGGCCAACCTGTAACTTTCTGCCTCAGGCCATAACTCCACATCTCGCTCTTGACTTCATCCGCTCCAGTTCGACCGGCTTCTTCCCCAATTCCACCGGTTGATGTCTGTCTCTTTCTTCCATTGACCCCGTCTCTCCCTCTTTTCTCTCGTCCCCAGCCCTCCACTCACTACTCCCGCGCATACCCACCATGTTCCGTCCAGCCTCCAGAGCTCTCCTCCGCGCCCCGTCGACGCACGGCGTCGCAGTCCGTGGCCCGGCTAGCAGGCGATTGGTAAGCACCTCTTCCTCCTCGGGGACGCCCAAGTCCAGGAGTTGGAAGAATACCGTTTTGAGGGTTGGATTGGCCGCTGGGGCGGTTTATTATTATAACACGAGTGATATTTTCGCGGGCCAGCCGTCCTGTACGTCAAACTTTTTTGCCCGCCGTCCCCGACACAACAAGACATTTTGTTAATTATGTACGACGACAGTCTCCCTGCGAAATCAACCCTACGGCTACGAACCCGTCGACGAAAAGTCCCTCCCCACACTCAACTCCATCGAGCCGAAGATCCGCAAGGAACGCGAACAAGAACGACAGAAGGAACAAGCCGCGCGCGCCGCCGCCGCTCCCGCAGATGGAACTACCCCCGGTGGGAAATCGCCCGAGCAGCTAGAGGAGGAAGCTAGCCAAGAGGCTGCGTTCAATCCGGAGACTGGCGAGATTAACTGGGACTGCCCGTGTCTGGGCGGAATGGCCCACGGTCCTTGCGGGGAGGAGTTCAAGGCTGCGTTCAGCTGCTTTGTGTACTCGAATGATGAGCCCAAGGGGATTGATTGTATTGAGAAGTTCAAGTTTGTGCTTTCACTTGTGAACTTGTGGTCATTGGGTTGAATAATTGCTGACTTTGGACTTCACAGGGGCATGCAGGATTGCTTCCGTGCGCACCCCGACGTTTACGGCGCCGAGCTAGAGGACGATGATGCCCCCCCAGAGAACCCGGCCGTTCCTTCGAATGAGGAGGTTTCCGCCGCCATTGAGGCTGACGCCGCCTCGCATCCCGACGAAAAGCATGCCCGCGCAAAGGAGGTCAAGAATCAGGTTGCCAGCGCCGCAGCGAAGGAGGACGAGCAGGCTGAAAGCGAGGAGCTGATCCCCAAGGCATGGCACGACACGGAAAACAAGAACACCGAGTCTAAGGCTCAGAAGTCTGAGAAATGAATAGATGATTGCCACCAGGTCGAAGGAGGGAATTCTTATCCCGCTTTCTTGCCGGTGATATCGCGGGCTGAATACGAGAAAAGGGAGTCGTGCCCTGTATGTGGTATCTCCAAATTATGATGAATTGGAACGAGGAAGAGAAGCGAGGGAAGGAAGAAAGCAGAAAGCATCTTTCTCTTTGGGAAATGACCAAGTAGTGAGTCTATTGCTCTCTTTTTTGGGTTCATTTTTTCTACATGTGTATCACTGTCCATATCTATCTACTATATTTTATTCTGTTTGTTCCTGTTTTTCCCTAGCAATGTAACTACTGTACTATGTATATCTACTCTGGCATTGAGAATAGAAATGAAATCATCTCTATTTTGGGTGCAACATAGAAAAACTACTATCATGACCATGGTCTCAGCATATACATCTTTATGTTTTGAGGCCCAGAAGCCTTCCATCCCAATCTCGTTTGCTGCTGTCAACATATAATATATTAACGTCTACAATTGGCTTGTCTCTTAATCCTCAAATGTCCGTGGATGTTGTAAACTGAGAAGAATTGCCTCTACAGGTAAAAATTCTCGTTGGGTTTGTGCAGCCTTGGATATAAGAGCGATTCCTTTGGCTAAATTCGCTCTATACCAGCACAGCTTTCCTTGTTGGCCTGTCTTTTCTCGAACCGCTAGCATGGGGATGTTGGTTAGAGTAACTGTTGCGCTGTACGCGACGTTTGAGTTGGTCTTCAGCCCGAGGTCCCTTAGATCGTCGAGATATGGTAATGGTATGATGCTGTGATTCTCGTCGAAATGTAAATGCATCGTCCAGGAGAGCGTTGCTAGCTGAATCGATGTCTGTCCAGTCGTGTGACTGGACAAGGCCCTTGTACGTGTCTTTCAAATAACCTATCGACTATCGACAACATGCGGAGAAATAGCGATATTGGCTCAGGCGCGGAGGAAGCCTTTCTAGGCCGCCGGTTATTGCTTTTCCCACGATGTTCATCTCTCATGGAGGGAGCCATGGCCGAGTGCGATTCCCCCATCATTCACTCCGCTGGTCTTTCTTGATCGGACTTCTAAAGTGGGTGTCATGGCTGTGGCATTCTAAAAGTGTGATGGGTAAGCCGAAAATCTCACAACAAGGGTAAGATCATCAACCACTGCGGGTGACCTCTCCGAAAACGCTCTAGCTTGCGAATCAGCTTGACTTAAACTGCGCGAGAACAAGAGCGCAATGATATGTCACCTTGGAGTTCGATAGATCTTTGATTTGCCTCGTGTGACCAAGAAAGCTTGTACATGTTGTCGCGGCTTCATGAAACATCTGCAGAATTGTCGTTTCAAACTTGATCAACTTCTGCTATATTCAAACGACAGTAAATTGATTCCTGGTGTCGTTTCCGAATGTAATCTTCTCGATTTTCTAATTAGCTGGGTTCCACCGTTATTTTTTTTTTCTGATTCCGGCTTAACGCCCTGGGGCCATTCGACTTAATTATAGCTTTGGTTCGCCGACAAAGTAAGTTAAAGAGTCAAGAGAAATAGGAACAATTGTCAACTATCCCATTCGGTTTATGTGATGCTAATTGCTCGCATGCTCACATGCCTGTTTGAGCTTGATCCACAAATGAGTGTGTAATGCCGTCCTTTCTTCCTCTCTTCGAATCTTCGCTAATAATTTTGGTAATATATGCAAATTTTCCATAGGTTGTCTCCAGATTTTTCCAAGATAGCAGTTTTTTCAAAGATAAACACTGGGATCCGAGACGGTCGATTAACCCTAAAGGTGAATATAAGGTAGGGCCCAATTGCATTCCTCTGCGGAATCAACCCGCCACATGAGCCACCACCGCCACATATTATTGTGCCTTAGTGCCTGAATAAACTCCGCCCTAAACTCCGCCCGCAGAAATGGCTGACTTACTCCCACTCGGTCCAGAAATTCTTCCTTGTATCACCTCCTCTTTTCTAACCCCCCCGACAATTCCTTTTCTCTTTTTTTCGTTCAGTCTATACCCTCATAGTACTAAACGGCTGGTTACTCGAACGCCCCGCAGAGGCATCGCAGCAGCTGGTCGATCCCGTTGCGCGTTTCTGCCCGCCTGGCACGCTCCCCAATGTGGCGTTCAAGTCACTATCTATGCGCTTTCCTTTCGACCTCTCTGAAGGGATTTCACGACGACTGAGAATTTATCGCTAGACGGATAGGAACGTTTGCATCCGTTATTTTTATTTTGGTTTTTTCAAAATGGAACGTCAACGAAAGCGTACGTTGGGAGAGATACTCAACCCTTCCGTTTCGCTTGCTGATCCTTGGGATTATAGGGGAGCTTCGCACCTTGAATGAACGAGCTTGGGCTGGGGAGAGTGGTACGAATTATTTTCTCTTTGCTAAGCAGTACGTTCATTATACCTCTAGCATCGTGCTAACAAGCCATAGATATCTTCTTAGTTAGCAAATCGCTCGATTCGGCGTTGAAGAAAAACACCGCTTTTATCAAACGTCTTCGAACTGGTATCAGTGCTTCCGCCCAGCACACCTTCCTCGCCGATATCCGCACGCTGTCGCTGCATAAATACCTTTCCGAAATAATCTCCGCTTGCTATGAAGGCCTTTGCAAACTTAAGTCCCCCGGTGAGATAGCCGTTGGCGTCGAGATCGCGAGCGCACTGCACCAGCGATTCGGACCGGCTGAGTTCACCAGACAACTCGGATGGCTATTGGGTCGAGGATTGAGCACACCGGACAAGTCTCAGTTGAAAGCACTTGCTCCGGAGCTACGTGAGAAGGAAGAGAAGGAGCGGCTCTCCCGGCACCGTGTCTTACTGCGCGTCGTCACTGAACTTTGGCTTGTGGGAGTACTACGAACTTTGGATGACATCGAACGGCCGGAGGATCTGGGGGCCAAGGGTAAAGACGGCGTGGTTGGCAAGATACATGACACCGTGGCTCGAGGAAAACCTTCTGCGGACAAAGAGGCTGAGCCTTTCCCGCTCGAAGTGTTGAAGGATCTCCTGGGCCATGACCGCCAGCATGCGAATTTGCCTCTTGCAGTCTTGTTTGTCAAGAGCTTTAGCTGGGACATTCTGGGTGTGAAGGGTGTTGAAGAAGGTAGAAAGACGGTTGAGGCAGATGGAGCTACGACAGCGGAAGCCAC
Organism: Aspergillus sp. S3505; assembly: GCA_023627475.1. Classification (NCBI taxonomy): domain Eukaryota; kingdom Fungi; phylum Ascomycota; class Eurotiomycetes; order Eurotiales; family Aspergillaceae; genus Aspergillus; species Aspergillus sp. S3505. Next base: position 251,801 of record JAMAHJ010000021.1, on the reverse strand, counting down.
AGAGTCCAAGCAGAATGGCGCGGATGTGAGCAATGAGAACGATGTTCAGCTTACTACGGAGAAGACACAAAATCGCTTCAAGGCTATCCTCAACCGCTATCTGGAGGACGTCAAAGCACATGTTGTTCGTGATCAGAGAGCATTGACTGCGCAGAGTCGCCGAAATGCTGAAGCCTATGTAAAGAGTGGTGAGATCTTTGAGGACCGTCAGGCCATTTTCGACAAACAGTCTAAAAATCTGGAAAAGCTGGTCTCCAACACGCAGGTTCTGTGTGAGGCTCTTGGTGTTGAAATGCCTCCCTTGGCTGAGCAGGAAACTGCTGATCAAGCGTCGAGTGGTGGCATTGGCCTCGTGAAGACCGCAGAGTATTTGCGCGGCCAGGGTGAAGGAGCAGGAATCTGGGAAGATGAGGAAGAGAGGCGTTTCTACGAAAACCTGGTTGACCTCAAAGGTAAAGTTCCAGCGGTTTTGCTTGAGGATGGAAAGAAAAAGAAGCCCGACGATGAACCCGCCAAGAAGAAGGCAGATGGCGAGACAGATCCATCAGCAGAAACTAAGCTTGAGTCGACTGGACAAGCACAATCTCCATCGGAAGAAAAGCCGCCCTCAGAGGCAGATGATCAGTCTGCGGCCATGGTTAGCAAAACTGTTGGAGCTCAAGTGGACGCCCTCTTGGCCAAACTCCCTGACCTGCAGAACAAGGAGCAAGTCGACCAAATGGCGTTGGATTTCTGTTTCCTCAATTCCAAGGCTTCGAGGAACCGGTTGATCAAGGCTGTGTCGGATATCCCTAAAGGTCGGGTTGATCTTATGGCTTTGTACGCACGTCTGGTTGCTACGCTTGGTCAACATCTCCATGACATCCCTCAAGGTCTCATTACGTATCTGGATGAAGAATTCCGGAGTCTCCAGCGCCGAAAGTCTAAGGAGTTCCTTGGTCAAGTTCGAATGAGTAACATCCGATACCTTGCGGAATTGACCAAGTTTGGCGTTGTCCCTGAGCACATCATCTTCCATTGCTTCAAGGTTTCCCTGGATGACTTCTCGCGCATGAATATTGAAATCATAGGGCACCTGTTGGAGAATTGTGGTCGTTATCTGCTTCGGAATCCTGAGACTTCTCCGCGGATGGCTTCATTCTTGGAGACGCTTTCGAGGAAGAAGACCGTTCAGCATCTGGGACAACAAGAGCGGATGATTATTGAAAATGCCATTTACTACGTCGACCCCCCGGAGCGACCTGCCATTCAGCAAAAGGAACGCACGCCTATCGAATCATACATTCGACGACTGATCTACATGGATATGAACAAGCGCAATTACACCAGGATCTTGAAGTCAATTCGTAAGCTTCACTGGGAGGAACAAGACGTAAGCCCTTCGCTTCTTGTATTTGTGTCTTTGATGCTAATCTCTCCATTAGGTTGTCGATATTCTGGAACGTATTTTTAGCAAACCAGTCAAGGTTAGATACGGCAACATCCACCTTCTGGCAATCCTCGTCAGCGCTTTGTATAGATATCACCAGGGCTTTGTCATCGGCATCGTGGACAATATCCTGGAGTATATCACTCTGGGACTCGAGCAGAATGAATTCAAGTTCAACCAGAAGCGCATTGCTGAGGTCAAGTATCTGGGAGAGCTATACAACTACAAGATGATCGATTCGCCTGTGGTATTCGATACCTTGTATCGGATTGTTACTTATGGCCATGGTTAGTCGTCTGATTCTAGTTTACTGTTCTCTCTGCTAATCGATCATGTAGAGAGTGGCACTCCCATCCCTGGGAAGATCAATCCTCTTGATTTGCCGGACGACTTCTTCCGTATCCGCCTGGTCTGCACTATATTGGATACTTGCGGCCACTGCTTTGATCGCGGATCTGCGAAGAAAAAGTTGGACTTTTTCCTCACGTTCTTCCAGTATTATATCTCTACGAAAGAGCCCCTGCCCATGGATGTCGATTTCCTTGTCCATGACACTTACTCTGCGACGCGCCCTCAATGGAAACTTGCTGGCGATCTGCAGGAAGCGACGATCATATTTAGCGAAGCAGTTGCCCAGAACTACAAGACGCAAGATGCCGGAAAGCACATGGAACCCGAGCCTGAGGAAGAGGATGCTGAGAGCAGCTCATCCGATGAGGGCCTAGAGGAAGATGCCATGCCGGAAGTGGACGATGAACAAGAGTTCAGTGATGAGGCTGAGGCTGAGGTGTCCGGTCCGAATGCAGAGCAAATTGGCGACAGCGAATCCGAAGACGAGGTCTTCGTTGGACGTCAGGAAGAGGAACGAGATCCGCAAGCGGAGGCTGAATTCGACAGGGAGCTCGAGAAGATGATGGCGGATAGCGTTGACTCGCGCAGGTTCGAGCGGAAGGCTGTTTTTGACGTTCCGTTGCCGATGAAACGGTCTGCGCGGGAAGCCAATGGTGCGGAAAATACTGAGAGCTCTCGGGTTCAAGCGAATACTATGGCCTTTTCCTTGATGACAAAGAAGGGAAACAAGCAGCAAGTATGTCATCTCTCCGTTCTCGAGAAGAAATAGTCATTGACAACACTAGACCCGCACTATCGACCTGCCATCTGATTCCAGTTTTGCCCTTGCCATGAAGAGCCAGCAACAGGCGGATCGTGAGGAACAGCAGCGGATTAAGAACCTGGTTCTCAACTACGAGATGTCGAATGAAACCGAGAACACTGACGGTAAGAGTCTCGAGTATCTGTCATTGTGGGAAATCTAACGGGCCTAGTTACCGAGAAGCGTACACCTCCCCGAGACACCAGGATCGACAAGTCTGCTGCCAACCGCACCGCATTCCGCTCACGGAAGCTTCAATTGAGTGATGTCAATTGGTAATGGGAATGAGCCATCTCGTACAACCTCTGCGTTTACTCCTTTAGTGGAACAGCCTACCGCAGCACCCGAACGATAAGGCGAAGATTTACCCTGTTCAGGGCGACAGGCACATATAGGGCATGGTACTCTTCACAAGAGTTCTAGTGTTATCGTATGCTTGTTCCCTTTTAGGATTTGTATCTGTACTAGCTTGCTAATGCTGTCGAAGACAGGAGCATCCCTGGCCTATCGCCGGAAGGAGGGTTTCCTGATACAGAGCCCAATGCTGGCAGCATGTCAATTCCAGCAGGCCTTAAATTGCTTACACCATAACCTACCAGGGAGCTCAATCTGGCCCTAAACCTGCCCAATTGCTTACAGGGACTATCAGTACTCCATCCACTGACAGAAGAATAGAATGCCATTGAATCTTCCGTTTCATAACCATCTTCTATTTTGGTATATACCTACACACAGTAATTCCTCTATAGCACTCCACCCGCAAATAAGAATCGAAGGCTAAATCCCCTGCAAAACCTCCGTAAACTCCATAGCCCCCATCCTTCCACTCCCCCGTCCCCTAGCCCGATCCCTCTCCCTCTCCACCGTCAACAACTGCCTATAGACCTCCTTCTCGCGATCCTGCTCGCTCCACTCTTGGTGACTCGATACGCTACCCCTGGTTCTCGGTCTGGCTTCTTCATTGGTATCAGCGGAACCCGTAAATGTGGATGGGGTTGTGGACATAGAAGTAGCTGTGGTTTGTGTATTGGAAGACGTGTTTTCGGGGTCTCGTCGGGTGTTTATAGCTGCTTTGCCTGTGGGGAGAAGGAGGGTGTGGGATTGGATTGCGTTATGGATCCTTTGGTCTTGCGAGTTGGAGGGAGCTTCGCCGTAGGAGTTGGATTCGGAGAAGGGCCCTGTGTGGCCTGTTGGGATTGTTGTCATTCTTTCTGATTTGGGTTGGGTTGGTTCGTGGATTGGTGAAGTATAAGGTAGGTTGTGGGAGAGTTTGGATCGGTGTAAATTGAGGTTGGCTGGAGACCTTTTGCAGAAATATTCAACAAGTTATTCAGGAGAATGGATGTCAAATCGACGTAGTGTAGTATAGTCGGGATATCGTGGCGTGCTTGACGTGTTCATGGATCATGTCTTGCCTCTGGCCACTTCCATCCACAAGTACAAGGATACACATACACGGAATCTATAAATTCATCGATATAACATACAGGTCATAAGTGCCAACAGACATGCAGAATACAGTAACAACTAACAACTACTGACAAGTGAACAGCAGTAGCAACACATAGGAAAAGGAAAAGAAAACACATATAACAATCATGGAAAGGGTTTGTTTGGTTGGGTTAGTCGGTACCAAGAAAGAGGATGAAAACCAGCGAGGGCATCAGGGCAGGAACTAGAAGACATGGGGGGAAAATAAAATGAGGAAGAGTAAAAAGATAAACAGCCAACCTTCATGCAGACAACATAATAACACAAGATCAATATCAATATCAAATAGGGTATGCCCACGCCACGCTATGCGAGTCAATAGAACGGAACTATGTACTGAGAATAGGAACGGGAATCCAAAACAAAGAAGAGAGAAGATGATAAATAACGGTATACAGGGGTAATATAGGAAACATGTCGACAAACTTTTGCTTTTCTTCGATTACTTTATCTTTGAGAGTTTATTTGGGTTTGCGCCAGAAGTATTGCTGTTATTCCGTCAGCATACGTCATATGTCGGAGAACCAAACTAAATGGGACAACGTACCTTGTGCTGTTTCCGACAGTTACGGAGACCAGGCTTGCGAAGATCGTGCACCACGGCTTCACGACGCATATCATCATCGTCAAAGTCGGGAACGTAATAGTATTCACTTTCGAGAGGCTTTCCCGCAGCATCCTTTCCTTCGCGAGCGACCTTGCCGATACACTTGGTCGAATCGATCACTCTGCGGATGTCGTCACGGGTCGGGCCGGGCTTGGAGGTATCCTCGCGCTTCCAGTGAGAAGCGGGGAGATTGCTCACAATAGTCGAGAATGGTGTTGAGGACAGACGGGAGAAGGCCAGCTGGTTGACTGCGTGGTTTTGGATGCGTGCATAACATTCGTCATTCATGTCGGGCTTTTCCTCAGCTTCCTTGTGCTCTCCCTCGGCCGCAGCCCTGGGTTGTCGTTCCGACTGGGTAGGCTGGAGAGGCAGCGGACGCGCAGAGCGGACTGGTGATTCGGCTGCCGAAAATGAGGCCATACGGGGCAGGATGTTCTCCCCAAAGGGTCCAAACGAGTGGACAATAGGGTCGTTCTCCTCATCATGATCAGACAGCTCATCATGCTTGCTCAAGTCACTGAGGTCGCTGGACGAACTGTGAAGGATGTCCTCCACGCGTTGAGAAGACTCCTGAACGCGTTGAGTCGCGTCAGCATCCTCCTCAGCACTGGTGCGGCGGACAGGAGACACTTCATCTTCGTACACAACCACAGCATTCCGGGAACGGGTAGGCGTGTAAAGGGGCGAAGATGGGGGTACCAAAGACTGCACAGCAGGGGAAGGAGAAACAGGCGAGACCAGACGTTGACGTTCAGCCAGCGGACTTTCATGCAGACTCCGACGTGGCTTCCCATTCCGCTTTGGTGTGGTCTCTTCGACCGTTTGCTCCGAGTCCGTCGACGCGTAGTTGTCCTTCTTTCCTTCACGTGGCCATTGGACCAAAGCGCGGGCCTCATGAACATCGATCATGATATCCGCATCCTTAATATCCGACGTGAATGTTTTCCCCTTGGCCAACTCATATGTTTTCCCCTGGCAGTGCAACTTAATCCCGTTCCACCCAACACACATAATCTCAACACGATCGTGGTCGAAGGGACTAGGAGCCGGCTTATAGGTAGCTTTGACATGAACACGCGAGATCATCCGATTAGCAGCCAGCTGGTGATGGCAGGACGCACTCGAGCGGCCCATGAGAATAGGCTCGCCATTCTCCGGCAGCATTAAGGTCGGGACAGTGGAGAGAGGGGTTCGTTCGGAGGACGTCAACGAGGAGAAAGTGCGTCGGTAGGCAGGACGTGGCACGGTCGTTCGAGGGGGCGACGACGACAGGATATGGGTGGACGATGTCGGCAGAGGAGTAGGATACTTGGACACAAAGCCATGGTTCTCACGTGCTACACGCTTCTGGGGTCGTGGCAGGGAGGGAGACGAGCTCAATGGCTCGAAAGCTGGCAACAGGGACGCCGGGCGCTTCACACCAGCCAGTGAAGCCATCGAAGCGCTTCTTTGGAGAGGAGACGACGACTCCATTATTTTTCAGGATGAGTAGGTCTGTTCAATTGGTGACTCTAGGTGAAGGTAGCCAATTGAACCGCGTCAGGTCGTGTCACGTCAAAAGGTCTCTTTAGTCTAACCAAGAAAGATAAATGTCACACATACCCTTTCAGACCGAATAGAGAAAGCAGAAGAGTCACAACCCCTATGAAAGAAAGAGGTGACAATACCAGGGGAAGAGACGAAGGGAGAGGGGAGTTCCGTTCCTGTTAAAAGACGAAAAATGCTTCCCAGCGGAGGCTGGGCGTGAGAACACGAAGCACTCAGCGGAAAAGAGGAAGACAATTAATTGGAAAATAGGGAAAAAGAAAAGTGAAGGAGAAAAAGAATTGACGTGTGTGGTGGAGAGAGAGGAATGAATGCAGAGCGAAAATAAAATAGCGAGAAGAGCGAGAAAAGCGAGAAGCGTCTCGTCCTTCCAGCGCGGAAATGCACGTCTACAACCCGAGACGCGTTATAGGCGCCTGCAGCCTCCACCTCGCGCAGACTCCCTTAGAAAAGCCCTGAAAAATATGCAGGTATACTTAAATAGCCAGAAAAAAGATCTCGAATTGCGTTAGATCATTACGTCGATTGGTTTCCTTGTATCCCTGTAGCTTAACGACTATACAACTCTGTTCTTGTATACAAAGCTATCCAAGGCGCGTCCACGACAAAAGTCACGTGTGTCGCGTTTTCTGGTTCGACGCCGCGTATTCCACGTGACTATCAGCCTCGGTGCTATACGTCGCTAGACCATAAACGGAAAGAGGCCCATGTGCGCCGCGGCAGATAGCCGCGCTGATTGGACGACACGACGAGGTGAGCCAGCATACTCTACAGGGTACAACTACGTTCCTACTATGTACATGCGGTGGTCGGTTCCAGGGTCCTTGCTTTTATCGGTATAGATGTGAGAATGCCGGTTGGCGTGGTAGTAGGACAGCAATACGCCGTACACCGTAATGCTAACTTTAGCCTACATATGTCGGACGAGGACATGTTGGACGCAACGCTGTCATTTACAGTAATTCGTTTTACATATAAGCCCCATGGAATAAACGCGAGTATTAACCGAGACCCTTATCCTATTCCTGGGGGATCACCGTGTACAAGTTATTGAACGAGTCAGGCGCTCCACCGTATGGAGAACTGGCACGTCGCGTCTGGCCCACTGGCGTTGCAACGCGGGTGTGATGACTACTACACCAATCCACAAATGCTATGTATACATCACTTTTCACTATGGTCTGATATCAGTGTTTAATGATTTGGGTTCTGACGCTTGGTGGCAGGTAATGAGGTCATGATGTCCGGACCGCCGGGGGTCGTGGTATGCGGAACTGACATCTACGTAGTCCATATCCAATGAAGCCACGATGCGGGAATAAAGAGAATAAAAGACTATGTTCCATAAACTATACACAGAACACCAGAAAGGAATGCACGCGCCACCCTGCCCCAAAGAACTTTGCAGAAACAGTCAAACTCTGGACTCGACGAGACAAAGAAAAGATTCCAGAAAATCACATGAGAAAAGGGGAAATATGAAATCAAAGTTAGTTGATCTCCAGAAAAGTGAAATCTAACCACACTTTACTTATCCCCGCCATACTGGACAGAGGACACTATACAGAGAAGTGTAACTAGAATAAATGGAAAAATTTCCCGGATCACAACGTTGGAAAGTAGATTCAAGATACACAGAAGAAATAAAGCATATTGAACGGGTCGTAATAACTGGGTGCTGAAAGGGATGGCGAGGGCAGGCGCGCTAAAAGGTTTCTCCTATGCAAGGAATGGCGTGCGAAGTTTAACAATTGTAGAACTTGACGGTTGCATCACCGGACATGACCTCGACCTATGAAGAGATAAGCAAGCTATCTTGATGACATTGAACAAGAAATAAAAACGTACAGTACATCCAGAGTCGTTGCTGCCAGACTCGGAAATGTATTGACCATTCTCGTATCTGCACGAGCCGCTGAGATGGTCACCCGTAATGTTGGCACAGAAGTCGAGCTTGACGTCGGTAGTCGGGGTATTCTGGAAGAGCGAGAGCCACTTGCCGTTGTTCTCGCTAGTGCCCATGTTCATAGGAGCCCAGTTACCGACAGGCTTGCTGCTGTCACCCCAGATGCATCCCTCCTCGATGGAGGTACCCTTGGGGTTAACGTAGTACTGGGCAGAGGTGCTCTTGCCCGTCCACTCGTAGTACGTCGCACCGTCAGGGCAGGTCAGGGGCTGAACGGAGCCGTCGGGAACCGCCAGAGGGATGGTTTCAGCTTCAGTACCTATTCGATCATTGCGTCAGAATTGCCGTTTGAAGAGTAATCCAATTCAAACTTACCAGGGTAGTCAGTACGGCAGACAGCAACCTGCTCACCGACGTTATTCTCAACATAAACACCACCAACACCTTCAATGCACAGCTTCTTGGAAAGGCTTGGGTTGGTAAGATACAGCTTGCCACCGCGGCACTCAAGACCGCCAATGGACTCGCCTGTGGATCCCTGCTTCTTGGGCCATTGAGACTTCTGGTAGCCAGCGGGGCAGGCGTACGAGCAATAGGCTGGATTATCGCCTGAATTCATGCAGTGGCCTTGTCCGCTGATGGCGGTAGAGATTGAATGAATCACATCACTCGCGATCGAGCCGTACTGAATACCGGTCCAGCCGCCAAGGCCGTGGTAATCGAGCTTAACAGCGCCATAATCCGAGGGGAAAGTACCGCAGTCAATCTCGCCATCGGGAAAGTCGACATCAATACCGGTGGCAGAGGAAGAAGAGCTGCTAGAGCTGCTAGCAGCGGGAGTCGAGGCAACTGCCTGGGTCGACGAACTTGAGGACGTAGAAGTGGCAGATGAAGAAGTCTGGAGGAACTCGGCCGGGGCAACAGAGGGAGTGGGAGTGGGAGTGGGAGTGGAAGTGGGGGTGGACGAAGGAGTGGCGCTGCTGCTGGAGCTCTGGCAAGCGCCAGGAGGGGCGACACCAGCAGCCCACAAGAGAGTACCGTCGGCGATACCCTTGCAGACTTCCTCGGCGCTGATGCGTTGACCGTTCAGCTCATACTCGACGACGGTTCCCGACGTGTCGACAGTACGTCTTTGGGGGTGACGGTGGCCGTGGGCGTGAGGCTGGGCCGCGACCAGGCCGGCCGTAGCAAGGGTGAGGGCAATCGAGTTCAACTTCATTGTGTCGAAGACTGTGTATTTGGATGAAGACAGTCAGCATCCTAACCTGAATTGGTGGCAACACGCGAGACAGATGTGGTCGAGCCCTATGGAAAGAAGGCCAAGCAATTGCACAACGCTACTGTCTAATCGGCTGAGAGGAAACAATTGGTTTCCATAGTCTCTCATCTGACATTCCTGGGTGATTGGAATGCGAGATCCATGGGGGAAAAGGGGATTTGCAGGGTGGGTATGGCATACATCACCGCAAACCTATCGCGCGCAGTGTGGATATCAAATATTGGCAGTGAAAGAAAGCGAGAGGAGCAATCAAAAGAGACTTCCCGAAAGAGCGTGAGTGAGAGAAACAAGTGTCTCTCTGGTCGGATAGGAAATCTCAAGAGAATGTGAGGAAGTGGGTGACCGGAGAGGAAGATCGAAGGAAAAAGAGAAAAGAAAAGAGAGAGGGAGATCGAGGGAGAGGCAAGATTAAAGTCAAACCGGGCGTTCGGCAGAGCCCCAGGGGGAGGGAATAGACAACGACAGAGCTGTATTCTGTAATAATGGCTGCTCCACTTCTTGTTTTCCATTGGCTGGGGATGTCTTTTTTTGTTCCTGTACCAAAATACGGACATAAATTACGATATTACCATTGTCCAATGGTGGTGGTTGGCCGTGGGGAAAAAGAGACTGGTCAACACGCAAAGTGGGACTTAATCCTACAAGTATTTGTACGGGGCACTTAGACTTGGTGAAGTGGAATACTATACTCTCTGATTGATAGATATTCAATATAGATACAGTACTACCCTGTACAAAGTGTCCTTACGAGGTACACTCCTGGCAATGCCCATTTAACCTCCTGTTTCCTGTTCCTGAAAAAGACATTGGCATTTCCAAGATTAATTCTTCAGGAACTAGCCAATCACATCGTCCGTATATGACTCTCCCGACCAGGTACACCAACCAGCTCGCATGTCCCCACTATCGGGTGAGTCTCCAAGGTTCTGGGTGTCTCATCATAGCCGGCCGGGTAACTTTCCATGTAACACTGTGTAATATTCCGTACCAGTATCATGTATCCTGCGGTATTAGGTTTTGAACCGTCAACAGGCAGTCATGCCACAATAATAATGGTTGCCTACGTGGTAGTATGCTACGAGTACAAAGACAGTTATGGACGTACACATCGTCCTACTGTGGCTCGTGGGATAAAAGCCTTCCAGCGCAAAAGAAAAAAGATAAGGTACTTTTGTCCATTCATACAAATGAGTGAATATTCATGGATCTGCACCTCTCCCGCTTTTAAGGGGCCACTTGGTCTATTGCTGGAAGTCATTGCGGAGTACATGGTTAGAGTAACTAACTTAGGCCGTTTGTTTGGTCATCATAATAATATTCGATCAGTCTTCCATGAATATCAGGATTTCTGGCTAAGATACATCTACTGCAGAGCTTCTGTAAATTCTCGGAGTACGGAGTACAGGTACAAGTACTTTGTACATGACAGGAGGCCCAGTACGACCGCCTCAGTTCTGCAGAACAATCCAGCCATCCCCTAGGCATCAAGCGGTGTGCAAGGTGGTTGCATTTGCGCAGCGCTTTATTTTGGTTTGTCCGGACAACCAGTGTTGCTAGCACCCTGCCAGGAATACTGAACCACGTTTCTCGATGCTTTGCGCGTGTATGCAAAGAAATCAGAAAAAAAAAAAGATTTAACTGATTGCTTGAGCCAGAGCCTAGACTCTGCACGAAGCCATACTAGTGTCGCTTGTCAAAGGTTAGTCCCATCGCCAAGGATTAGAGAAAGATGGAAGAAGGCTCTAGGCCCCGCGCTTCACGTGATCGGGTATTGCTTGTATGTATTATGAATGTGTCAAAAATTGGTTTGAAATAATCTGTATGGAAGTATATTAAGATACAAATCCTCTTGCGTCTGTAAGAAGTTTAGTATACAATTGTAGTCAATCCAAACGGGGGTTTTGACTACAACTCAAATTCGTGCCTATCTCCGTAGAAAGCCACGCAAGCACATGCTGTTGTCCGATATAGCCGCGATCGGAAGTTAAGCCCATTCTACGGAGTCAGCTAAAAAAAAAAACCCACGAATACTCCCTTATTCCTCTGCCTAGCAGTTTCCGTAAGTACTTCATTCATGCGAAATACTGTACTCTGTACACAGTTTAGACTAAGCGACTTATCCCGTACTTCTTAGATAGTCATGCTATTGCTAGATAGCTTGGCACGGAGTCGGGATGGGTGAATAACCGCCAAAACTAGTGGCCTCCGGAGATAATGTGATGACGACGCCCTGGCAGTGCCACTAGTACTGCTATTCCTGGCATATTCTCCGACAGCCGACCTCTCAAAATTGACAATCCAGAGTGCTGCTATTTATGAAAGTCCGGGGAGGAAGAACGGAGAAAGACAATTCAACGCTTGTATGCGTGCACAGACGGTCTTGACAGCTTAAACTGACACTGCTATTATTAACTATCCTGGTATCCGTTATTGATTTGTACTACGTATGTATGGCAACGGTCGTGTGGAGCGAGCACGAAGTCATGAACCACTGTGGGCTAATACAAAACCCGCTATGCATTTGTATGCCGCTGAAATGCTCGATACAAAGAACTCCCATATACTCCACGAACCAACCGACAGTCTTATGCAAAAATAGAAGAGTCGCCACGAGAACCATGGTTCAGCTGCTTTGCCGACTCCATTTTGCCATGCCTCGTTAACCACGGTTGGCTCTGCTGAGTTATACCGCTTGCTTTTTTCGCGATGACTACCTGACTAGATTCGACTTCATCGTGTTTTTCTATGTTCTTTGGGTGAGATTCCACTCTGGTGACAGATCAAGGACTCAGTTCATTTCGGATTACATTCTCATGAAGGCAAGCTCTGCTTGAACATCGGGAAATAGGAACTGGAGCTGTAACACTATGGCCGGTGCTTGTCGAAATATATTGTCACCAACAAAGCAGTGCCTTCTTTCTAGAAATTTACGTATAATATCTCTTGATAACCCTTTCAATTTACCCATATTCAATATCCCCGGCGAAGGAACCTGTAATAATGTTATCTTTCTTGACTATGTCCCGAACAAACAACAGAAACTCAAGGTACGGTGTAGTACGGAGTACATGACGATAAATACGAGATATTGCTTGTATGACTGTCCAATCGGTCTTGCATTGGGGCCTGAAAGTTCACGTGGATACGGTTTGAACCCCTGATTTTCATGCTTTTACAGTCAACATACTCCATATAAGGCATACCATTGCCTATGCGAATACGAATAGTTTGTGTTGGCAACACATTGATGTGCTTTGCCGTCATTGAAATGACAGTGTTATGATTTTGACTGAAGTATGATAATTTATTGCACGAGCTCGTATTTATAAACCCCTTTCTCCCTCGGAAACGAGAAGCTCGGGCAACAGAATCTACCTTGTCTCCTCGATCACTTAAACCCACCCAACCCTTTTCCCCCTCCTATTGAAAAAAAAAAGAAAAAAAGGAAAGAAAGATAAGAATATAATCACTACCAAGAATACCTCAAACGATAGACAACATGGAAAAGCAGAGAAAGGAGAACCTCCGCCAAATGTACGAATTGGCTAAAACAGGAGAAACAAGGGATCACGTTCGCCGGTGTACCCCCAATTTTTCAGTATTATTCGAGGAACTTGGAATTGGCATCGAGATCTCGTACAAATATCCTCTAAGCAGCTCATTATCTATTTCCTGAAAACAGACCACCGCGTGATCTACTTCTTTGGAGAGGTCTCAGCCTCGAAATACCTCAAAGACTTACAAGAATCCGTAACGTTCGGAGCCAACAGAACAGCCCCTAGCCAGACCACGGCGCAGTATTATTGGATTAGTATGTTCAAACGTGGGAGGTATTTCAACCGACTTTTGGAAAATCTCTCCCAACGGAAGTTATAAGAAACTGTGCCCCGCCCTTTAGATCCCGAGAACGATATGGAAGATATCGAGGTCCTTGTCCCTGAAGTGTTTGCCCAGTTATATTAGTTCGAAGTGGTAATACGGTAGCAGAGAACAATATGAAGAGCTATATGAATCCCATGGGAACTTATTTATGCTTGCACAAAAGTTAGAGAGACATTGAATCGATATCCTTCCATCTTAGGTAGACCGTCAGAGAAACTACAAGATAGTAAGCCTTTTGATAGGAAGTGTCGATGGGACGGGGGTAACAACTACGTGGTATGGCAACAATCCTTGAAAGAACCTGAATCCTCGATGTAGTGGCTCCCAATAGCTATTGTGAATAATAGTTTGATGATCCACGCTGCTAGCTCAAGACGAAAATTTGTTGATGGTGTAGCCATGATGCAGCGACCCTGGTAAAAAAAATCAATTCTTTGAAATCCTAAGACAAGTCCTCCAATTCTTGGGAAGCAAGCGTCCAATTATCTGGGACTTCTTTCTTCATTATGTATGGCTAACCATCAACCCCTGTCTAACCCGGCTATCAGCTACTATCCTCCCATGAGTGAATCGAGCTCTTCCTGTAGACGCCTTCCACTACGACATGAGGGAACTTAGGCCAGTACCCTGCAATATACAAAGTGTTGTTCTTTTTTTTTCTGGAATACAAAACGGGCCAAGTTCGACTATGACGTGCTCATTTGCCTTCTTTGTCTCGACACCTCAATCTCGACCTGCAAACATATGGCTGCACGATTTTATTACCCCTTTGCTGCACGAGGTCGTATTAACATGGCAGCTAGCTTCACATTGTATAGTGCATTGATTAAGCCTCGAGTACTTCCTACTATCTCATTCACCAGACATTAATTACATGCTCATCTTAAGCTCAGATGCTTTTGTTAGAAGCACCGGTGTTCGTAATTTAACATGGGCCTGATTTGGTGCTTCTGGTTAGGTAGAATTACATTACAGACTAGCAAAATCTGGTGGTGACACCTGTTTTCTTTTCCTTTTCTCTTCTCCTCTTTCTTGGCCGAGACTTATCTACTTCCTTCATGGTCAAATTCCCCAAAGAGGCAATATGGTGCATATTATGCTCAGCCTATTCACAGAAAGAGTCTGGAAGAGTCCATGGAACAGCCTGTACTTGCTGTGTCTCACATGAAACGCATAATGACGAGTCTTTGAAGAGGGTCTTATTCTATGCATCAACCCTAGAAAGAAACACGTTCGAGTCAAGCCACCAACATTACCAGCCGAGGTTGGGGCATGATTCTCTAATATGACGTTGGCCGTCTTCTTTTTGTCACAAAAACAGCATCTCAATTCACAGAATCTTACATTCAGTCCAGAGAACCATACCAAGTCCGAGATTCACCTTTGAAATACTGGATTTAACAGGCCCTGCGATACAAATCCATCTCATCAGCACAGGAGGAAGCTCATATATCAGCAATCTTTCCAATCCAATTTATAACGGTGGCGCTCTCGATAATGTGGAGTGTTTTGATCTTTGCGGAAGCAAGTATCTTCCAGTCAAAAGTGATGGGGTTGATGTTGTGGACATTGCATTTGAACAAGAGCAGGACTGTCGACCAAAATGACTTTTGCACAACCTACCCATCCTTTTCATAAGGAAGTACCCCGGACAAAAGATGCAAACTTCCATAGCCTGCAGGTTGCTCGAGATGTATGCATTTACCCATCTTCTTTTTGTGTTTTGCATTCTCTGACATCCCGTCTTATAGTCCGTGAAGTGCCGGGCTATTGCTCCATCCAACCGAGGACCTGAGCCGTACTTCCATGAAGAGCCATATCCACCATATCATTGCTGGGTCAATTCAGGTTACTTGATAGAGTCCATACTCACTGAATTGCAAGATCCAATTATTTACTTGGGCAACTTATTTTTCATATATATTCGCTTCATGTATCTTCCTTTCTACCGGACCAGGTATTAGGAATATTTATTTGAATGATGATGGCCCAATGGACAGTCGACGATACTTAACTGTAACGTTCAGTAAGTCGCCTACAGAGTTGAAAATCTTAGCATGTTCGGAAAGAATATTTCCAGACTTCCACTTCCCATTCATTCCGGTAAGTCTTAATGGCTGAAAACAGGATAATTTGTGCTTAGCCGAATAACTCAAAGTCAACTACCAACGGCTGCCTTCTCTTGAGTGGTATACAGATGCTGACAGAGAGGTTTTGGTTAAGAATGCCGAGGGTATATGACTGGCAGAAACGTTTGAATTTCATCCAATGCATATTGGCACGGTGACTTATCAATCTACGGAACCCATTCCCCTACCGCCTCATTAACTGTGTCTATTTCGACTGTATCACACCGCAATTGTATGTAATATATCGAACATTGCTTTCGCATTCGGCATTAAAGAATCATCAAATACTGAATCCTCTCCGCGCTCACCCGCACTTATCCAGGGTTTTTTTGGTTGCTAACCATAGCAAACTAGTATGGAGACTTGTTTGGTGCAGTACAGCTATGACTCGTTCGCGAATGTTCTCTTCAAATCCCGCAAAGGCGTCAACACATATCCGCTCTGGCAGTGAGTCGTCCCTCCGAAAGGTTGAATGCTATACGCTTGATAGGTACGGCCCTGACACGCACTGCTACATGGCTGCCTTTCCGAAAACCAATCAGATCATGTTTGATTACTTGGCCAACGGCCCCTAATTTCAGAAGAAAAGGGTGTAAGATCATACTTTATCATTGTATATACATTGATCTGTCATGGGATGATATATCGATGTGATTCAAAGGTGAAAAGGGTGGACACGTTTCTATTCCCTCACGTTATTTAATTCTCAGGCATTTTGAGTTCTGCATAAGCTGACATGCCTGTCCAGAGTTCGATAATGGCCTAATTGCTAAAGAAGGTCTATCTGCAGGATACTCATCTACAGATTCATCTTCGTCTGAAAGAGGTTCATCTGAGAGAGTTTCATCTGACAAAGATCCATCGGATGGCATCTACTGAAAGAAATCGATCGATTAGTATATTAAAATACAATAACATTTAAGAACATAGACATATCCCGGCCAAGTTATCAGCGTTCGAGATTGATTCTGCAACGTTCAATTGACGATAAAGAAGAGGCGTTTGGAGGTTCTTATATCCCAATCGGGTCAGCGCGTCACTGGATAGAGGTATAATGACTAATGCACGCCAAGGCCGGACAATCACTCACCGCCTTCCGTGGATTTTTTCGAATTTCATTATCGCAAAAAATTGAGCCGGTCGAGCTTTTGACTTGAACAGCAATCCTTCCTTCAAGATGCCGTCAACTGAGCTCACTACCAAGGTGACCTCTGGTTCGCCTTACCAGCTTGACAAGAACCAGGTGTGTAGTAAAAATCTTCCAAGTTGGGATTTTTCAACAGCCATTTCAATTTCTTAACTCTTTTCTTTTTTCTATATAGGTTACCAGAGCTTCGTCTGCACTTCTGCGACACATCAAGTCGAAGCAGGAAGAAAAGGAAAAGAATGCGACTAAGAAGACCCTGATTGGAGATAATGACGAAGATGAAGAAGACGCACCGCTTCACAACGAAGCCGTTTGGCTCGTCCTTACCACCAAGAAGCACGTCGTGGACAAGAACCGTTTGAAACCCGGAAAAATCAGCATCCCTCATTCCCTCAATTCCTCTCCGTCTCTCAGCATTTGTCTCATCACCGCGGATCCGCAGCGCGCTGTCAAGAACATCGTCACCGACCCGTCCTTCCCCCAAGATCTTACCTCCCGCATCGACAGGGTGATTGGCTTCTCGAAATTGAAGGCTAGATATCAGAGCTTCGAGAGCCGGCGACAACTGCTCTCTGAGCATGATGTCTTCTTGGCCGATGACCGTATCATTATGCGCTTGGTGAACACCCTTGGGAAGATTTTCTACAAATCCAGCAAGCGGCCCATTCCGGTCCGCATTGCGGAGATCGAGAAGGTGGACGGCAAGAAGGTCAAGAAAGACCCTAAGCAGAAGAACAATAACAACTCAGATGAGAAGTCTAGCGCCTTTGCGTCGCCATTGATCGTCGCCAAGGAGATCGAGAAGGCCTTGAGCTGTGCCCCCGTGCAGCTCGCCCCTGCTACTACAGCTTCTATTCGCATTGGATCCTCCAAGTTCACCTCGGAGCAGCTGGCGCAAAATGTGGAAGCCGTGGTCAAGGGCTTGACCGAGAAGTTCATCACAAAGGGCTGGAGGAATATCAAGGCTATCCATGTCAAGGGCGCAAGCACCATGGCGATGCCGATCTGGCTTGCAAGTGAACTCTGGGTGGATGAGAACGATGTGTTAGAGAACAATGCCGAAGAGACTAAGGCTATCGAGGGTGGAAAGAAGCGCAAGTCGACAGGTGACGACGAGAAGTTGTTGGAGGACAGCAAGAAGTCCAAGAAGCCCAAGGCCACTGAAGATGATGACGAGGCTGCATCTTTGGCTGCACGGAAACAGAAGCTCCAGCAGCAGAAGGAGAAGGCTCTGGAGGATGGAAAGGCTTCGATCAGTCAGAATACTGGAAACGCAACAAAAGCCGGCAAAAAGAAGCGAAAGTCGACCACTTAATAATTCCCTCTTCCCGCGCAAGGTGTTCTACTGGTTATATTCGTCGATTTGCAAGCACTATCTATGTATGGGTTATATACGGCGGCGTACCGAATGTCACGTGTGTCAATTTCTCTGTACTTCCTTAGTTTTTTCTTGTTAGACATAGGGCGTGCTTATACCCCTTGGAGGTGGTTAAAAAAGTTATTGCCAATTGCAGCTGTGGCTAGAATAGCGTTTTATTATTAGCATTTCCATTGCGTTGGCTATTCTATCCTTCTGTACAACAAATGTAGTTGTCTCATGCCGCGGGCCTCTTTAACCGAACCTCCGAGGATCGGCTGATCTTGGCGTTTCCGATGATAACCACCACCGCCCGCCGCACGCCCATATCCGCAATCCGTTCGAAGCCCGGCGACATTTTCCAAACGTCAACTTCGCCTGAATCGCATAGCATCCACCATGTTCCCAATTGCCAGAAGCTCCGTTCTGCGGGCTGCTCGCTCACAAATCTATCCGTCCCGGGCCTGCAACCAGCCCTCTCTCTCGGCGCTCGCTCGTCTTCTCTCCACCTTGGCCGTCCTTGAACAGCGGGATGGAAAGCTCCAACAGTCGTCTCTTTCTGCCGTTGCCGCTGCGCAGAAGTTAGGAGGATCGGTCACCGCTTTTGTTGCTGGGAAGGGGGTGAAGGGAACTGCCGCGGCTGAGGCCGCAAAGATTAAGGGCTTGGAGAAGGTTGTTGCTGTGGATAATGAGGCATATGAGAAGGTGGGAATGCTTGCCACCATGATGGATCTTTAAGGAGGCTACATACTGATGGAGCGCTTGTCTAGGGACTTCCTGAGAACTACGCTCCTCTGCTCGTCGATAACATTAAGTCCGGCGGCTTTTCTCATGTCCTCGCCGCTCACTCCGCCTTTGGAAAGAGTCTTCTGCCTCGCGTGGCTGCTTTGCTGGATGTGCAACAGATTTCGGATATTACCAAAATTGAGAGTGAAGACAGTACGTCATCGGGATGGAGTTGAAACTACGAAGTGAATTGTTTGGGTTACTGACGGTTGGCACAGCATTCGTCCGCCCCATCTACGCCGGAAACGCTATTCTGACTGTCCAGTCGACCGACCCCACCAAAATCATCACCATTCGAGGCACTTCTTTCCAGGGCACCGAGACCGAAGGTGGCTCCGCTGAGATCGTTGACGGCACCGACCCTAACGCCCCCGCCTTGACCGAATGGGTTTCCGAGGAGCTCACCAAGTCCGAGCGTCCTGACCTGGGCACCGCATCCCGCGTCGTCTCCGGTGGCCGTGGTCTAAAGTCGAAGGAGGAGTTTGACCGTATCATTGTGCCATTGGCCGACTCGCTTGGTGCTGCCATTGGTGCTTCCCGTGCTGCCGTTGACAGTGGATTCGCCGACAACAGTCTCCAGGTCGGTCAGACAGGGAAGAACGTTGCACCGCAACTATACCTCTGCGCTGGTGTTTCTGGTGCCATTCAACACCTTGCTGGTATGAAAGACAGCAAGGTCATTGCTGCTATCAACAAAGACCCTGATGCACCTATCTTCCAGGTGGCCGATGTCGGCCTCGTCGGTGACCTCTTCGAGAAGGTCCCGGAGTTGACTGAGAAGCTGAAGAGCCAGGCATAAGCTATCAGTGCTAGGTATATGTAGTCTTATGTATCATGATTATACCATTTCGTTTGGTTTCCTGCTTCCTACGAGCGTTTTTTTTTTTTTTTTTTGGATGCGGTATTCTAAAAACAATACCGCACATATCTCCCTTGCGATTCCCACAACTTCGACACCGCTTCCAAGCGAGATATCATACAAGCAACACAATGGCCATTGATATAATTACAGTAGTTGTACTGTACGACCATTTCCATACTTCGTATACTTATCACCTGACCTCACGCGGGGTATTGATCCAAATCTGGAATAGCGCGTATACTATCGCGGCGCGTTCCAACGCGTCCCATTATCGGATCTCATGGCCATCGATTTCAATCAATTGCAATAGCAACAATCAATCTTCAGATCTACATATACGACGTGTCTCTGTAAACAAAGACATGACGCTTTAATGACTACGTCGCCTCCAACAGCACCCCCTTCCTCATTCGACCCGGCCCTACACCTTCACTCCGAAGAAGACTTCCCTGACCAGCAACTCACCTCCGAATCCTTCTCCGACGATATCGAGGCACTGCAACTCGTGCGCGAAGATAATATCCGCAATAAAGTCGTTATCCAGCATCGTGCGTGGAATCTTTCTGATGTTTTTCTGAGTGACGAGGATATAAGACCTGGTAGATATGCATCAAGACGAGTGGTATCGGTACAAGTTGATCTGACAAGTGGATAGATACTCCAACGAAATCCCACAAAACACTTAGGAAATCTAATCGATTGCCTCTGTCGTTTCCGTCCTCCCCGCCTCTTGCAAAAATGCCTTTCATAGACTCCCCGCTCCGCGCGGGCTCGCCGACAGATGCGCAGAAGAGAAAGAACGACGATCGCGATGAAACTCCACGGCAGACGGAACCTAAGCGTCAGAGAATTACCGCAGGATTTGTTGACGATGAAGATGAAGATAACGAAGAGGGATTAGCAGCTTTTGGTTCTATGCATTTGGCCTCGCAATTCGACCTTCCGGAACATCCCGCAAAGCTACCGGAGATTCCAGCAGCAGCACAATCACCATCACATATTCCTGTACCGTCTAACCCTACACCTACAGGCACGCCATTGGCAAGCATTACGAAACATGTCGAGACACGGACAAGTACAGTCACTACCTCGTGGAGGCCACCCCAAAGATTCAACATCAAGACGTGCTCAGGAAAGACACACAATGTCCCAACAAGAACCACCAAACCGTCTGTTAGCTATGAGAAACTCATCGCTGGACGATCAATAACTGTCCCTGGAAGGGCCCAGAAGAGCTATTACGGGGTGGAAATTCACAGACTACTAGACGAGGCTGCCAAGGAAGCTGCGCAGTCTAAGGCTTCGGAACGGTCCGCCCCAAGAATACAGCCCTCTATCGAGCCTCCGATGGAGGATCAGAAGAAGCAAAAACTGGTACATGCGCTGTGGACTGAGAAATATCGGGCTCGGAAATTCACGGAACTCATTGGGGATGAGCGGACACATCGATCGGTGTTGCGATGGTTCAAAGGATGGGATCCTATTGTCTTTCCGGGGCTTGCGAAGCAAAAAAAGCCTCCGAAGTCTGGGAACTACAATGAGGATGAGGAACGGAGTCATCGCAAAGTAATGCTTCTTTCCGGACCTCCTGGTCTGGGAAAGACGACACTAGCGCATGTCTGCGCGAGACAAGCCGGTTACGAAGTGCTAGAAATCAATGCCAGTGACGATAGAAGTAGGGATGTCGTGAAAGGGCGAATCAGAGATGCACTCGGGACCGAGAACGTCAAAGGCATGAACGTGGAAGTTGGCGAAAGCAAGGTCCGCAAGGTTGGACGGCCTGTCTGCGTCGTGGTCGATGAAGTGGACGGAGTGGTTAGCGGAACCGGTGGTGGAGGAGAAGGAGGTTTCATGAAGGCATTAATCGACCTTGTCCTTCTGGACCAGAAAAATTCAAACCGGCCAGCCCAATCGAATGGTAACAATGGAAAGAAAAGGAAGGGTGATAATTTTCGATTTCTCCGTCCTCTGGTTCTAGTCTGTAACGATGTCTATCATCCCAGCTTGCGGCCGTTAAGACAATCGTCTATTGCTGAGATGATTCACGTTCGTCAAGCACCTCTGGAGAACGTTGTGTCACGCTTGAAAAACATTTTTACAAAGGAAGGTATCCCATGTGAGAACGACGGTGTTAGAAGACTTTGTGAAGCATCTTGGGGTCTTTCTAGCAGGAAGCAGGGCAGCAAGAGAAACACCGGGACGGCCGAAGGTGACATACGAAGCGTACTGGTAGCCGGTGAATGGGTAGCCTACAAGCTCCGGAGCGAAAGTGCATCCTCTCTAAAGCTAACTCGGAACTGGCTCGAGCAGAGAGTATTCAGTGGTTCTACCGAAGGCGATTCATTCTTCAAAGGATTGAACCGCGGAGGCGTGCGAGATATTGTCGATCGCGTCTTTACAGAGGGAGCTGGCTTCAACGATTACCCTGTCGGTCGTGAGTCATTTCACGATCCTTTTATTGATTCCAGCAAAGCGCCCGTGGGCGTTGCAGATCTCAAGAAACGCCATGCGATCAACAAACTATGCGAAATGGTCGATGCCAGCGGGGACCATGACCGCTGCGTCTCTGAATGCTTTGCTTCATATCCGATTCAGTCATATCAGGATGACACCTATCTGTCTAAACCCAATACTGCATACGAATGGCTCCACTTCCACGATACTATGTCGTCCAAGGTGTACTCTAACCAAGATTGGGAACTCGGTGCATATCTGAGTCATTCCGTGGCTGCCTTTCACCATCTATTTGCATCTTCCCGAGGTAAATCCAGTCTCCCAGATAACAATGAAGAAGAAGAAGAGCACCCTTTCTCGGGCCCTCGAGCGGATTTCTCCGCCTTCGAAGCCCAGAAACAAAATCGCGCAACCATCACAGGATTTCAAAGTTCGCTCTCTCCAGCATTAATGCGGCTCTTCCGTTCAACAGAGAGCGTGGTCGTCGACCTATTACCGAATCTCATGCGGATATTATCACCCGACGTAAAGCCGGTCGTCGTCCGAGGAAGTGGGGAGTCGAAGGGCTTAGCCAGCGTCCGCAAGGATAGTGAGCGGGCACTTGTTCTAGCAGCCGTGCGGGCTATGATGGGTCTAGGAGTCACATTTGAGAAGATACGAGTGGAGGGTGACGGTGGTGCCCACGGCGGATGGGCGTATCGGATGGAGCCGTGAGTCATCACGATCTAACCCTATTTGGACCCCGGAGGAAACATGCTAACAAAGACAATCTAGACCGTTGGATACCCTCGTAACTTTCTCCAAAATGAGAGGAAGCTCAACATCTTGCACAAGCGGGTCTGCACCAGTCCGGTACGCCGTTCGTCAAGTACTCGACCAAGAATACCGCAAAGAGACCCTTCGCAAGCAATCCGAAGTACTCAATACCTCCACGGTTAACACAAAGACCAAGAAATCAAGCCGCAAGTCCGGCGATGGAACAGACGAGAATGAAGCAGATTCCAAAGACAAAGACTCACTGAAAGACGTCGGGGTCAAGCGCGACTTTTTCGGAAGAGTCATACAGGAACGGACCCCTGATTCGACGGATTCTGGAGATGGCAGCCAGCCCTTACAGAATGAAACATCCAAGGCGGGGAGGAGAGTATGGGTGACTTATCACGATGGATTCTCAAACGCAGTCCGGAAACCGATTTCAATGGGCGAGTTGTTGGCGGGGCTGTAACAACACATGCCTCTCTACAGTGCATTACGATCTAGAATATAGTTAATGACAACATGTTAATAATTTAGAGTTAGCATATACAATTGGTCGGTGCCCAAAGGATCTCCTTACAATCACAAGGCGCGCCCTTTGATCTATTGACAATAGAGTCATGATCGTCTCGTGTGAATGACAGGGCGGATAGTCAGTGAATTTTCAAATATAAATAATGTAATCTTTCTTGCATTGAATACTCAATTGCGATCTACATACTTTTTAGCTGAATGTCCATTATATATCCTTCTGCTACTATGCAACTCTGCCCAAACCCCTGCAAAGCATCGACTCATTAAGTCTACCAACAATAGATTTACCAGCTAATTTATACCTCTTACTCGAACCATCTATCTCGATCTTCATTGATTCATTGAATATGTCCTCCGAGCACGAAACATCTACCCCGACAGACATGTCTACATCGTCGACATCGACACGCAACCGCAACCCGCTCCGCAACTTCTTGACCTACCTCCACCGTCAAAAGGCCTCGGGAGATCAGAACCAAACGCGCAATAACAGCATTGCCTCAGCAAGTACATGTGTCGATTCTGAATTCGAATCTAAAGGGAAAGGGGAGGACATGAGCCAGAATAAGAATGGTGATAGAAACGGCAATGGTGATGTTTCAGAGGATGTTGTGCATCATGAAGCGATAGCGACAAGTTTTGCGTTGAAATAATGAAACGTCCTCCAGACTATGACAAGGGTGGAATAATCTTAATGTCTTACTTCGCAGCGACTGAGCCATATACACCACAGTCGGTCTTTATCTGACATAATAAGCTTGATGGAAACGCTTAATCAGATCAAGAACACAGGAAGCCCAGTTAATATAAATTTTACATTCCTATACTCCTGTAAACACAGATGGTGAAAATGACATAAACCAAGGACCATTGGGGATGAGAAAAGTCGAGCTAAGATGATGACATGACGGGCCTGCTATTTAGAATAAAGCAAATACTCATGGCCTTCAGGCAACTTCCCAAGCGACCATTGCTTAGCCCCGGAAGTCACGTTCAGAATGTCTTCAGGTTCTTTGTAATGAACAAAGAAATTGGTATCCGTCCTACAAACCAGTTTCATGAACGACATTGAAAATAGAGGCAACCTGGGCATCAATTTTGACCTTCTTCCCTTAGCGCTCATGCAGATAGCATTCCACTCATTTCTGTTACCCGTGATAGTAATAATCAAAGAAAATCAACATGATGTAAGGTGCAATATTTTCCGCTTTTGCCAGGGAATAAGCGCCGCGAGTGATAGTAGACCCTGAGGTGTTTAATAGGGAAGAAAACATAGATACTGGGTATTAGAGATTTATATTCCCAGACTTTCAAGTCTTTTGCGAGTAAAATCTCAAATCTCAAATCTCAGCTTCTGCCTTCTTCTTCTTCTTCTTCTTCTTCTTCTTTATGATCAGGCCAGCCCTGGGGCCTGGGGATCTTTTCAGATCATTTGGAGTATAACCCCAGGGCTAGCAACTATGGGCGCGCTGCTTATGATACTGTCTATTGCCATTGATCCATTTGCGCAGCAAATACCGGCTTTCCCCTCGCGGAGTGTACAGGCTCATAATGGGACGGCAAAAGGAGTTTCAGCATGGGAAACAGTAGAGAACATCAACTCGGAGTATGACCTGAGTCCTTCAATGAACACTGCTATCCTGAATGGGATTGTTCAGACGAATCAACACCTCGAGCCTCAGTGTTTGCCAGGGAATTACCAATATCCTGACTTTGTGACCTTGGGCTTCTGCAGTCGATGTCAGGATATCGCCAGCAGACTAGTCAACGCTGTAAGGTTGATCCCTCAAACATGAAACCGCAATCAAAGTTTGGTTGGTCAGATGTTCTATTGCATGCTCTAGATAATTGCGCATATACGTTACCAGATGGGTTCATATATCTTGCGACGACCATAGAAGTTGAATTATAATCACACCGTGTGGGAAATGGGGTTACATGACACACCGATCCTCAGCTCAAGCGTCAGAAGTGGGATTCCATGACCAGGGGAAATGGAACCAACCCCTCTCTTGGAATACAGAGGCCGATCTTATCCTTCATTTCATCAAGATACGCGTATGAAATCGATATATGGACACGGGGCAATTACATAGCGCCTGAGAAGAAGCTAGACGTAAGTATATATGCGATCTATGCGTGTGAAAAGCAGTACAAGACCAACGTTTACTCGGAAGGCGACGGTCGCTTTCGGCTCTACAAGGGACAAGAACTGGAACCGAATATCAACGTGAGTGACCCTAATCTTTCGCAGGTCACCGCAACCACAAGCCGCAGGTTGAATACCAGGATGTGGAAAGATCCGTGCTGCCGTTACTCATGTATCGACTACAGACAGATTCGGCAGAGGATATTGAGCCTCTGTCTAAGGTCGATGAAGCGGAGCGCATTTCGAAGCAGCTCAAAATTGTTGGAGAGAAGGATGCCCCTCTTGTGTTTTCTGAGATAAAGGATGGTCTTCATTGAATGTGTGTTGTGGCACCTTGTTGGTCTAGCTGTATATACGGAGCCTACTGACTGTTGTTGCAGTGTTATTACGCTGGGGATATGTATTTTCGTGTCGATGATATAGACATGGGAGACAGGAGCTGGCTTGTATATAATTTATTAATTCGAACATAACCTCTTGTCTACTTCTCTGTGCGCTCATTTCCGCGTCCCAGTGGTACTCAGCGAACATATAAACTCTCCGCAATTTGTCAGCTTTCGGAATGATAACTAGCGGGTTTGATGCCGAAGATGAAGCCGTGATTACAGAGCAGAGCTTATGTTGACTTCGGAGTTGTTCTTCTTGCTTCTCCATCGGAGTGCGGGGCATCGGCTATGCTGTATTCGCCAAAGATAGCATATAAAAGCGTATATTGTCCCCTTCTCAATTCACCACATACTCCCCAAGTTCTCAAGGAATACCCGAATATATATTATTACTCTCCATTGCAATCAATCAAGCCAACATCACAATGTCCCTCAAACCAATAGTTCTCTACAGCCACCCCACCGGTCCCAATCCGTGGAAGGTGACCGCCATTCTCGAAGAACTCAAGCTCCCCTACGAAACCAAATTCCTCCAATTCCCCGAAATGAAACAAGACCCCTTCGAGAAACTCAACCCCAACGGCCGTGTCCCCGCTATCGAAGACCCGAATACCGGTATCTCTCTTTGGGAATCCGGCGCTATCGTCGAATACCTCGTCGAAACCTACGATAAGCAAAACACTATTAGCTTCGCCGCTGGCTCCCCCGAGTACTTCCAGGCGAAGCAGTGGCTACACTACCAGATGTCCGGTCAAGGTCCGTATTTCGGACAGGCCGTTTGGTTCAGTGTCTTCCACCAGGAGAAGATTCAGAGTGCCATTGACCGGTATCTGAATGAGATCCGGAGGGTGTCCGGGGTGTTGAACAAGGAGCTGGAGGGTAAGGAGTACCTCGTTGGGGAGAAGTATAGCTATGTTGACGCGGCGTTCGTGCCGTGGTATGTCGCCATTGGGGCGCGACTCGCTGGTGCCGTCGACGTGGCTAAGGAGTTCCCTAACCTGAATGCTTGGTTGGAGAGGGTCAAGGCTAGGCCCGCGGTTACTAAGACTTTCCAGGACAGAGCTGCTGCTATTGCTCAGCACTAAGCGTCTCAGATCGTGGCGTATATTTTGGGGCCCTGCTACGAAAGGCAATCGTGTATGTTAATATGTAATGAATGATGATTGATCATGTTGCAATAATAATGTAGAGAGTTCTGTATCCGGCTCACGCCCTGAGTCAGTATTCCGGATACAGCTGTTCAACAAGAGCCGGGGCATGAAGCCATTTTGATCGACGATACCAGAGTTGTAGTACAGTATGTTGAACAGGATAATGATCTCCATTAATAGAGGGAAAATAAGTGACGGATATGAAGACACAACGCATTCCGAGAGCTAGATGATATGGTGCTGACCTAAACAGGCTAGCGCAACATCGGTCTTGGCGCGAACTTTTGGGCGTATCGCGACCGAATGCGCTGCTTTCCCCAGTCAACTTCAACCCTCGTTGCTGCCGGCCTTTGGATAACATAGCCGTTTATTCGATCCCTTGCTTGTTCTCTCTGCGGATAGAGCCACTGTGTTTTGTCTTCTGCAGCAGCTGATTAAGCACTGCTCTTTGCACCCGGTCTGTTCCCAACGAATCCGACTGTGATCTCTTTACCAGGCAAGGTGCCTTGAACAACCCGTCTGCGACTTTCGTCTCGATACCATTCGCCTCTCGCATAATATGGAAGACAATCCAGTCCTTTCGGGCGCTGCCGATGATGCCCAGGCCGTTGCTCAGGATGCCCCCGGTGATGTTGTTGCGCCCAGCGGTAAGTAACCCTTTTCCATCACTTTATCGCGAAAAGACATGCATGTTGCTCACATTTGTGTCAATCGTACAGGATCACAATCGCATCAAGGATCGCCGGTGAAGAAGGCTGAAAGTGCTTCCGGAACCGATAACCCGCTAGATGCGCCTGTATCTCCCAAGCCCCAGAACGCCGACGCTGAACGCGAAGACGAAGAAATGGGCGGCATGGAAGATGCGAAGAAAGAACCAGATACTGGCGACGAGACTGGCGAGGTGTCTGTGCCGCTGGGCGTCGATGGCGCTGCTGACCCAGCACAAGCTAAGGCATCGCTTGAAGCTTCTGCTCGTTCACATCTCGTTTCGCAGACACATGCCATTATTCTCCCGAGTTATTCCACATGGTTCGATATGCACACTGTGCACCCTATTGAGAAGAAGGCTTTGGCAGAGTTCTTCAATGGCCGGAACCGCAGCAAGACACCCGCCGTTTACAAGGACTACCGAGATTTCATGATCAACACTTATCGACTGAATCCCATCGAATACCTCACTGTCACGGCTTGTCGCCGTAACCTTGCTGGAGATGTCTGCGCTATCATGCGGGTGCATTCTTTTCTTGAGCAATGGGGATTGATTAACTACCAGGTGCGTCTTTTCTTGAATTATGAACACTGCCTTGGTGAATGCTGACTGAACAGGTGGACCCCCAAACGCGCCCTTCCAACATCGGTCCTCCGTTTACTGGTCATTTCAGGGTGGTCGCCGACACCCCGCGTGGCCTCCAGCCTTTCCAACCCGGTCCCAACCACACAGTTACCCCGGGTAAGCCTCACCCGGCCACTGATCGCGCCGCTTCGTCCACTCCTGCTTCCAAGGCAGACCTCAACCTCGAACTTCGCCGGAATATCTACGACGACAAGGGCAAGGAGATCACACCGGCCACAGAGGACAAAGAAAAGCAGGCCAACGGGGAAGGCGCCAATGGCACTGACCCCACCAAGGCATTGGAGAGCGCTGCTCGGGAACCTAGAAAGAAGGCCCACTGCTTCTCTTGCGGAATTGACTGCACTCGTCTCCGGTTCCATTACGCCAAGTCAGCACCCGCCGCTGGAAACAACGCCCCGAACTCGAAGTACGACCTGTGCCCCAACTGCTTTTTGCAGGGACGCATGCCATCAAGCCACAGCGCTTCTGATTTCGTCAAGCTCGAGGACAATGAATATTCTATTTCTCAAGATAAGGAAGCTCCTTGGAGTGACTCAGAGCTTGTCCTGCTTCTCGAAGGATTGGAGAACTTTGACGATAATTGGGAGCAAATTGCCAACCACGTGGGCACAAGGACAAAAGAAGAATGTGTGATGAAGTTCTTGCAGCTCGAGATCGAAGACAAGTACGTTGAAGACATGCCAGACCTGCGCAACCTTCATGGCCGGGACCCTATCAGCCACGCTGAGAACCCGGTCTTGTCCGTGGTCGCATTCCTCGCTCAAATGGCAGAACCATCAGTGGCTGCCGCTGCCGCAGGACGCTCCGTGGAAGAGATCCGGAAGGAACTCAAGAAGCAGCTCGGGAAGGGCTCGGATGAAGAAAGGGCTCAGGATAAGGGCAAGGAGAAGGAGGGCGAAGCTACAAAGACTGAGGACTCCATGGAAGTGGATACCTCCCGTGCAGAGACTGATGCAGCATCCAAGGCATCCCTCCCCAACATTGCCCTAGCAGCTTCCGCAGCGCGCGCCGGAGCATTGGCCTCGCACGAAGAACGTGAGATGACCCGTCTCGTCTCTGCCGCTGTCAACGTCACCCTCCAGAAATTCGAGATAAAGCTCCAGCAATTCAACGAGATGGAAGAGATCATCGAGGCTGAACGCCGGGAACTCGAACAAGCCCGCCAGCAGCTCTTCCTGGACCGAATGGCCATGAAGAAGCGCGTCAAGGAGGTCCAGGACTCGCTGCAGTCCATCACCCTCAAGGGTCCTAGCGAAGATGCAAATGCGATGATTGCTGATGCTGCAGCTGCTGGTATGGGTAACCGGTACAATTTCCAGCCTGTTGGAGGTGATTTCAGAACTGGTGTCCAGCCGTGGAGCGCTGAGGCGGGTGCCGATTTCAAGGCATTTGATCTATAGGTGGTCTATCCTGTTATCACAGATAATATCAGAAAATGACATGTATGAAACGGTTTTCATCGTTGTGCCGACAGGGAATGTGAGTTTTCTTTGCTTTTCTTTTATTATATCATGTACTATACCATGTCCCGAAGAGAGCAGAGGTCAGACAGTGATCTTTTCTGGAGTGGACCTGGATAGATGAGATGGGAGTATGAATGACTCGGTTGGAGATGGTTCATTTTATTTGTCTTCATTTCTGTTTCATTTTTCATAGGAAAAGGCGCAATGTTTTGTTTGGAGTTACGAGCTATCTTATAATGCTACTCTTCTGATTACCGTCTGTCCCGTACCAATGCGATTCTATACTATTATCATATTATCGTCTAGGATGAAATGAACAGGCTGAACCAAATGCAGATCTAATTCGACTGGGATATATGCAATAATTCAAAACCCAAAACGAAATCTATTCCTTTTTAACCAACGCATGATCCTGACTCGTCTGCTGGTAATAATAGCGCGTATCATTAACATCCTCCCCAGATGATGAATCTCCATGTTGCTTAGACGACATGCTTCCTTCCTCGTCTGTACTTTCATCACCTCCTTTTTTGGGTCTGGTGTCATCCTTGGATTCATTTGCAGGTCTAGACTCGTTATCGTTACGAGCGGCAGTAAAATTCGGTTTGTGTTCTGTTTCAGTGCTTCCACCGTCCGATTCGGATTCTGAGCCTGAACCGGAGTATTCCGAGGTTTCATGCTTGATTCTTTGTTGGTGCTCTTGAGATTCGATATTGGGTTTCGGGGCGGTTTCGGTGCTTTCGTCTGATTCTGACATGTAATCAGAGCCTAAGCGTGAGTGCTCCGACGTCTCACGTTTGATGGTGCTTTGCCTTGGTTGGTGATAATCGTCGGATTCGGATTCTGAGCCGGACGATGCTGAGCCTTCCATTTCATCCCCTGACGGTTCATATTTTATGACCTGCTGGGGGGCTTCGAAATTGTTTTCTGATTCGTATTCAGACTTCTCGTTCGGGTGTTGAGATGCGTCTTGGTCTTGCGGATCCTTTTCGGCTTCGCGGATGATGGGTATCTGATCAACTTCTTCTTCCTCGCCACCAATGAACGGGACGAATTCTTCATGCTCGTCCATTTCTTCATCATAGTCCTCTTCTTCTTCGCTCCCATCATCGCCCTCGTGTTTGATAGCACGACTATTGGCCTCTTCGGTTTCTTCATCGTCATAGGTATCCATTTCATCCATCTCAACATCCGCATCCTCATCAGGAATGCTTCCAACAGGAGATGCAAGACTAACAGGTTCTCTGGCAATGCGTCGTCTTTTCCGTCGATTTTCCGATAATTCCTCATATACATCAAAGACATCGTTTTCGTACTCCTCCCATTCACCGCGGTACAGTGTCCTATCGCGCCAGTCGACAAGATCTTTCTTTGTTTTGCGCTCTCCAGTTGGTTTTCGTATTGTTTCTAGGGCTTCATCTTCGGGTTTTATTTCCGGGTCGAGATCGACTGGTGCTGGATGGCCCAGGGCCTTCCAGAGGCGTTGTTCTTCTATATTGCTTGCTTTCTGGTCAACTGCTTCTGCGTGTTCGTCTTCAAAAGTTAAGTGTAGTTGTTCTTCTGGTATGGGGTCGGGGGAGGAACGGACGTCCGAGAGGACGGATTCGTTATCTTCGTTATCTGTCCCGTCACCTGCGTGTTCCCGACTTAGTTTTAACTTATCTCTCACATCAGAAGACTTGTGAAAGTTCCCAGACAGATAGTCCTCCACTTCATTGTGGCTCATCCGGACATTCTTCCACCCTTTCTGATGCCTCGCATCCATAACATCCAGATTACATCTCCTTGCCAACCCAATCCAGTAGTCAGACCGATCCTGCTTCATGTTGAGTACACTAAGTGCAGTCCTAACATCCCCGGGCTTCACTAATCTGGCCTTCCGACGGCCGCCAGAATTCCTCATCTGGCGTATTCGTGACATGGCGAAGAACAGTGATGAATGAACTAGTCGTCGTGTTAGACTCATGGCTATGGCGTAAAAGTCTGTGAATGCGTCTGCGGTTATTGAGGGGGTTTCGCCTGGGTAGGCGATCCTGGTCCAATTGTCTGGAAGTCTGGCCCCGCTAGGGTTCATGAAGAAGCGTTCGGAGAGGCGAATCCATTTTGACATGGTGAAAAGGCTTGCAGAGAGGTAGATTGGGGAGTCTGTGGAGATGGATAGGGGCTCTCTCTTTTCACTTTCTTCCTCGCTTTCTTCATCGTCGTCGTCTTCGCCTCCCTCATGGTCTGCTAAGTCCGCTTCTCCTCCTCCCTCTTCGGCAGCGTCTTCCTGCTCCTCTTCTTCGACAATTTTCTCATCTATTTCCTCCGCCTTCCCTCGATCGATAATCCACGCATTGTGGTGTCTCTTCCTCCCAGCAACATCCCCCAGGTGCTGTTCTTCAAGGCACAAAAATTCCGAATATTTGTCAAGTGCCCTTCCGCACTCCTCCCTAACCTCTGTAGCTGCCGGAACATCGCCCAAAATAACCGTCCGTGCATGACGATCCCTCAGATGCTGCCGTTCAAGACCTCTATGCAAAAGCCTGAGATGTTCTTGAACCTCCAGTTCTGATTTGGTGCCAATAGCTTGTGCGATCTCCTTTATCCCGTTTTTGCCTTTCTTATCCAGTAGGTTGAAAAATATCTCTTTTTCCTGGGTCGTCCATATCACGATTCCGTTTTGCGTGATGTTGTATTTCTCGCTGCCACTAAATTCTGCTTTGACTGAAGGGATATCGCTTTTTGTTTCTTCGAGAAGCTCCGTATAAGCTCCTACTGATTCACCCGGGAGCTGTTCGCGCAATTCCCAGTAGGCCGTCTCCCGCGTCCTATTGCGAGCTTTCCGGCGTTCGGATCTGGAGGCATTCCGACGGAGTTCGCGCGCGGAGTATCCCGTGCTATGCGATCGCGAAGAGGGCGCGACCGAGGATCTCGTAGCCGTTGATTGTCTTGTTTCGAATTCGGAATCAGAGGCGTCTTCGCTTTCCTCGGGGTGGTAGCTGCTGGAGCTGCTCATCGTTTGGTGGGATGTGATGCGGGCAGCGCAGGACTTGGAGGGTAGCTGAGGACATCACAACTGTTCCTTGGATATCGAAAAGCTAGTGCGCATCACACAAACGCAATTGGACTGTCCATAAAGTGTTTGTAGAAAAAGTGACCGACTTGACTTATCGTAAGAATATTTCTGATAAGGCTACATGTTTGCATTGTTTGTTTCGGAGGATCATAGACACTCCGAAAACCACCACTTACCATTTTTGAGCAATCGCGATATAACCAGGAATGACACCTGGATGGAGATTATCCGGCATAGATTGGGGGCTCTCCACATTTCACGCATCCTCGCGGTGAGGACGCGGATGCCCGTATCCACGTCGTTACGATGGGCACGATTATTGCGGCAGCAAAAGCTCTGGCGTTCGAATTCCACGCTTGCCATTCCTTTGCATAGACCTACAGAGCCGGAACGGTCAAGTATAGTCCTCCGTGACTATCAGGAAGAATGCATACAGGCTGTTTTGAGATATGCGAATGAGGGGCATAAGCGGTTGGGGATATCTCTTGCGACGGGGGCTGGGAAGACGGTAACTCAATACTTCGTTCCAAGAAGCAAGCATTTACTGATTATAATTTCTACTAGGTCATCTTCACACAGCTAATCGGCCGGATTCCCCCGCGCAACGAATTTGGTGACAAAACCCTCATCATCGTCCACCGTCGCGAACTCGTCGAACAAGCAGCCCACCACTGCCGCCTCGCATACCCAGACAAAACGGTTGATGTCGAAATGGGAAATAGCCATTACAAAGGATACGCAGATATCTGCGTAGCCTCAATTCGAAGTCTAACATCCGGGGACCGGATCGAAAAGTTCTTCCCGGGCCGGTTTAAGCTCATCCTCGTTGACGAGGCACATCATATCGTTGCGAAATCATACCGCGATGTGCTGGGATATTTCGGGCTTAATGAGCCAACAGAAGACTCGCCTGTGTTAGTTGGAGTGTCTGCGACGTTTTCAAGACCAGACGGGTTGAAGTTGGGTGCTGCGATTGATCATATCGTTTATCATAAGGATTATATGGATATGATTGATGAGCGGTGGCTTGCTAATGCGGCTTTTACGACTGTGCGGTCTAAGGCCAATCTGTCAAGGGTAAAAAGGGATAAATTCGGAGATTTCCAGCTTGGGTCGCTCTCTAAAGCGGTCAATACGGACAGTACGAATAACATCACTGTTCGTGCGTGGTTGGCCAACGCGCATGACCGAAAGTCGACACTCGTGTTCTGCGTAGACATAGACCATACAAAGTCGTTAACCGAAACGTTTCGCCAATATGGAATCGATGCGAGATACATCACCTCCGGAACTTCGAAAGAAGTCAGGGCAGAGCAACTCCGAGCATTCAGAAACCAAGAATATCCCGTTCTAGTGAACTGCGGGCTCTTCACAGAAGGCACAGATATCCCTAACATCGACTGCGTCTTACTAGCGAGACCAACCCGATCCAGAAACCTCTTAATCCAGATGATAGGCCGTGGCCTGCGTCTTTTTCCAGGAAAAGAAAACTGCCACATAATCGACATGGTCGCCACCCTCGAAACAGGCGTCCTCTCCACCCCAACCCTATTTGGCCTACACCCAGACGAAGTCCTCGAGAAGTCCACCGTAAAACAACTCCGCGAAACTAAAGACGAGCAACTTGCACGCATCGACCGCGAAGCGCGAGAAGAACGACGCACAAACGACACCCAATCCCCCGTCGGAGACGAAAAAGAACCATCCCTAAACGGAGACATCAACATCAAATTCACCCGCTACGACAGCATCACAGATCTTCTCAGGGACATGCGCAGCGATAAACACATACGCTCTTTATCCCAGTATGCCTGGGTCCGCGCCGGCGACGACCGCTACGTCCTCTCTGGCCTGGATGGCTGGGTAACCATCGAAAGGAGCTCACCCAATTCCAATACCAACGGCAGGCCCAAATCACGACACACAAACACCACCTCCACAACCACTGACTCAGACGAGATATACACCGTCCACCACGTAACTAAATTCCAAGGCGCCGCGGGCGAACACCGCTACTCGCGGCCCAGACTCATCGCCCAAGCCCCTAACCTCGAATACGCCGTCGACTCTGCGGATACCTTTGCGGGAGCGACATTCGGGAAACACTACATTTCCGCGCGTCAGCCTTGGCGCAACGCCCCCGCTACACCATCGCAACTTGACATGCTTAACCGTGCGAATTTGAAGAGCGGGAGGCGCTTGAAGCCCGAGCATATGACTAGAGGCCAGGCAGCGGATATGATCACGAAGTTGAAATTTGGGGGCAAAAAGAGGTTCAACACGATGATGAAGCAGAGGTTGAAGAAGGAGGAGAAGGCTAGTGAAGTTAGAGAGATGAGGAAGACGGGGATGGGGGTTGGTGATGTTAGGGTTGGGCCGGTTATGACCTGAGAGTGGGCTCTTTACTCTTTACTGCATTGTATATGACGAGAAAGTGCGATATCAATGAAGCATTGAACGAACATGCTAAAGCAGGAAAGTGCATATTATGTATCACTCTATCAGATCCGTACATGGCATGAAATCTATGTCCAAATCCAACGGACCGCACGCAGAAACGCAGTGACGAAGAGAAACAACCTTATATACAAATATATTACCAGGAAGCAGAAAGAAAAAAGAAATCCCGGAACGAACATAAAAGGAAAGCGAAAACCACAAACAGAAGCACAGCAAGCGTTTGCAATGCTAAACGCCTACTCGCGGGAGAAACAAAGTGATCCGTATCCTGTACAGATCGATGACAGACAGGTAAGGATATCAACACCGCTCCAGAAACAAACTCCGTATAAGCAATGGTGACGCGGCACCGATGGATGAAAATAGACACGAGAAGCGTACAGTTAAATAAGATAGAGTAAAATCAGACGATAAGAAACGAAGAGATGACACGAAAATGAGAACTCCCTTGCTATGGCTTTTTCTTAATGTGGCTGCCTCCTACCTCGGACATACTAGAAGGAAATTCTTCTCCCTCTAGGATACGCCATAGTCGACGAACGGAGAAGCCACTGCTGAAAATGTAGATGCCAATCAGCCATGCAGAAAAGATATTCGCAAGATGATGAAGGAGATAGGCGTAAGAAACACCATAAACGGCTGAATAGATGGCGATAGAGAAAAGGATGATAGAAGTGATGTGTTTGGAGCTGACAATGTTAGATAGAGCAACGCGCTTATAGGGAGATATACACACCGAGAAGTCACACGAGGGACCATAGCCCCACTGGTCAGTGTCTCGACTAGAAGGATAAACGGCATGATGGATAGGACATTATGATGTGATGAGAACGGCATCAACCAGTGGACCACAAGATTGTGAGCCCAGACTAGGAGGACCAGTGCATTTATTGGCAAAATCCACAGCATAAGAATGAGAATCGAGTGTGAGTAGTTGGAGAAGTTGAAGTGTGCAGTGAATCGCTATACATGTTAGCCAAAGGATCATCCGGAGTTTGAAGACAAAACGTACAGTTTCCCTGGCATGCCATTGTGCCCGTATGCATGTAGCAAGTTGAACAACACAAGCAACCATATAAGCGAACTGGTACGGGATGACTGTCGAGACGAGGACCAGAAGGATAGCAGTGTTGATTAAGCGCCTTCTAGGAGTCGATGCAGCGAAAACCGACACATTCCTAGAGTAAAGTCAGTAACAGTTTTTTAATCTTGTCGGTGGATCAGACTTACCCCTTGTCATCGCGTCTGATATAGCCGAACTTGCTATTCACAAGGCCATACACGAAGGATATGATCGACAGAAGCAGTAGAGTCACGTAGTTAACAATAACACACACCCCAACACTAATCAGACCGAACACAGGGACCAAGAACCAGAAGAACGCATCCTGTGAACCCAGAAGCAAGTCATTCTTGGTGAAATCAATCGGGCTTTCAGTGGAATTGGTGCGCCAGTGGAACGGGTCATCGCTCGGTGGGAGGGTAGTCGAGGTAGCCAGAGAAGATGCCAAAAGCGACATGGCAAGCAGTAATATTGGCAAAGATGACCGCACGGCACTGTCAAGACCCTCCGCAAAGGTGATAAAGTAGCCTGTTTCGTCGTAAACTTGGAATTGCTTGCGGAGAACCAGAGCCACGACCAGAAGCGGGAATGCCGCAAACACGGTACGATACCGCATCACGAGCTCGCCCAGACTACTGGTGATATCCACCTTAAGCGAAACATCCACTGTAGTACCGTAGCTCGGGTCCGTCCAGAGTTGAAATGATACGCCACCCATCAGGGACTGCTCGCGAAGCGGCGGTGGCATAAAAGGTGCCAGACCGTGGAGATTGACATTGACCTCGTCCACATTAACGAAGAACTTGGACTCGTGGGGATCCGGTACAGACTGGCGCAATAGCGGAGAAAATAGTTCATCCTGTTTCTTCCCGTGGTCGTGTCGGATTACCTTGAGTTTATAGTTCAGCAAACTCGAATACATCGCCGGCACCTTCACCTCAGTGAGCATCGGTCGGTTAGCTGGAAGCCTCATCTTCAGCCCGGCACTGATTAAGCCACCCAAGCCCACATGGGCCCGGATGAGAGCATCCGAGCTATCAGAGAATTCGGCCACCAGGAAACCCTTGATAGGTGCACTAGCCTTGTCAACAATGGCAACGAATTGATGTTCCGCCAGATCCTCCAGATCATATTGGAGATACGAGAAAGGTTGCACGCGATCGTAGGGGCTTTTGGACGAGTGAGTCGAAGCTGGAAGGTGAATTCCATCCTCCGCTGCGTTTTTACAAGCCAGGCGAGTTGCGCCGACATTGCCCCCGGAGAAGTCCATGTTCATGGAAAATACCGATGTGAGCTTTCCATTCTGTAGCGGAAAAACGCTACAGAATAGAACTTCCAGGTTGCCATTATCGCCGGTTTTGTCGAAGTGATGGTCGGTCAGAAGAGTAAATTTCTTCCCTGAGACACCTTGAGGCGGAATGGGTAGTAGACGGACGTCCGGACCCTTGCGGTAACCAAATTCGCGCAGTATCAGTCGCTCGCCTTGTGGCAGGATCGTATTCGAGTTATCTTCGAGCGTCAGAAGGGTATTCGGTTCTGTAAGTGCGATGCGGATTAGCCAATCACTCTATATTTTCTTCTGGGTACCAAATCAACCTTTTTGCGGAAGAGTTCTCTCAGCTATGGGTTCCAACCCGGTCAAATACCACTTCTTAAAAATGCGCATACGCTCTGCGCGTGGCCTTGTCTGACTTGCGCGACGCACATCCACCACCTCAAACAAGGACTTAATGATAGTCTTGCGGAATTGGTCACACCATGTAATGGACAAGTGGTCCATTCCGATCCAAACATCAGGTATTGTAGACGTGAACACTGTAAAACCATGCGTTTCAGGGACGAGGGACGATATACTGGCGTAATCCGAAGGCACTACGGTATCGCGAGAACCTCCGGCGATCGAGATGAGGGTCACATGCCACAGTGGGTTATTGTTCGCCCAGGTTTGCGAGTATGCTTCGCGCCAATAGTCGTTGATTTGCTTGTAGGTCTGAACTACATCCGATTCGAACGACACAGGTGGCTTGGCGTGCGGCGCGGACATGGTAACGATAGTATTGACCGAATTGGCTTGGTAATTCGCCATCGTAAGCGTTGTACGCGCGACGATTCCACCCATGGAGTGTCCGATAAGGATCACGGAACTGGGGTCGGGAAGCTCAGGGTCTCTGCGGGAGCGACGCGGATCGTGGTAGAGGGACAGAATGTATGCAACGGCCTCGTTCACATATTCTGCCTGGTCCAGTAATGTTTGTCCATGAAATGCGGCCATATCTTCGTTGAAGTCGATCATGAAAAAATCCAGGCTTCGAGTACCTGTCTTAAGACGGTCCTGATCGTGACGAACGACATCGTGATAGTGTCGCGAAGCTTCTGCGGCGAGGGAACGGACTTGACGATAACTACCAGCATTTCCAGGTAGGAACAAAATCGGTGCACCATTCAACTATAGAGTCAGCAAGAACATTTTGCAGCACCAAGTAGTCATCGAACTCACGCCAACATCTTCCTGATTGTATGCGTCGACCCCCTCCTCCCGATAAAGATATAGATTGTATTTGCTTGCGAAGCGCGTATGTTCCGTGTCGAATCCCACCATGCGAATAAACGTCGGACTCATGACAGGAATTCCACAACCATCACCGCCCACCTGACGCGCCGCGAACGAACGAAGTATGGAGACTAGGAATATCGATGCGAAAAAGGTCATTATGGCGGTCAAAATCGAGCACGACCACGGACTGCGCAGACGGGCATGTCGGAATCGTGGAGAGCCCTCTGGCGATGGCTGTCGTTGAGAGGGGGATGAGGCGGACGCCAATGGCATCATAATGGGCGGTCTTGGAGCGGAAGTCTCGTGAGGAGGTTGCGTGTTAAATGTTGAAGATGAGGACGACAGAGTCCTCCACATAGTCGAATTCCTGGAACGGGGCGTAGAAGAACCGTTATCCCGACGGAGATCAAAGCTGGTACCTCTTCTTGCTACCTGCGATCGCGAATTTTCAGGCGTCTCGAAAGCATTGGGGCCATGACCATATTCCTCGATGGGTGTGATAGGAGTTCGCGAGATCAACGAGTCCTCAGCGTCGTCCTCGCACGGGGAGCCAGACGAGTGTCTGTGCATTTGAAGAGGCGACGATGTGAGTACTCATCCAGCACGCAGGGTATACGGACCGATTGAGACCTGGCAGCGAGGGCGCACGAGGGATCACCGAGGGGGAAGGCGGAGGAGGAAAGAGAGAGGTCCGGACGGTATCGCGGAAGAGGCTCCGTAAAGAGGCGGCAAGGGGGATTGCGATAGAAGTCGGATGGTTGAAATTGACAACTACACAGTGACTATGTTAGAGCTTCAAATGAGTGAATGATGAACAGGATTATCCCGGTGTATCCGTTTTCCTTTTCTTTTTTTTCCCTTTTTTATCTCCTACTCTGGAGGGAAGGGTAATGAAACGGAACCAACCGAAGACACGGGACGATGAGGCAATAGTCCGAAGATAGAGTAACAGACAGAGAAAGGACGAATGCCAGACAAGTAACCAGATTCAGAGCCCACCGTCGCAATGCTGTCTGCTCTCTGTCTGTTTACGGTGTGTATCTCCTTCTCTCTGTATGGGTGAAGTCAAGTCGAGCATTGCCGAAAACGGAATGGGTCTTGGCACGGCTTACGCAGTGATGAGGGACTCTTAAAGTAAAAGCAAAAACAGTGCTAACCACGCATGTTTGCGTACTCAACAGTTCGATATATGACAGGGAATCACAGCTATGCAGCAGCCATGCAGGAGTCTTGGTGCTGGGCATATATAAACTCAGTTTTCCTACTGGAGAACTATGCTTATACTATTGGTACTGCACTCCGTACTGGTGGGTCGCATCTCTCATACTACCATGCATGTACCAAATCAGATGAGGAAAAATTACTCCATATGCTGTGACAGATGCTCTAATGAGTATCAGTGGACAAGAATATTAAGCAGACTCTGATATAATCGTTCTTTTGCCATGTGATTTGGATTAGTTGGATCTGACTGTTCTTTCTAACAACTTCTTGGCAGGGTTAACTGGTCAACTGTAGGCCACCTATATAGTGACGACACGGAGCTAATCTGACTGCTGTTGAGAAACGGCCTTTTCAGGATCCCTCTCAGCCTTTGCATCCCTCACCTCAAGCATATCTGCGTCATGCTCAACATCAAACTGTCGCCCTAGATTCTCTGGACCCACAAGGGTCATCAAGATCACATAACCATACACACACCCCATGAAAATGCAAATCACCTTTCCATATTCGTACCGATCCGACGCCCCCTCGACTGGCGGCAGTGGAAATCGTTCCCCAATGGTAGACTCGATCGTCGAACTAGCAGACGAGGCAAGATTTCCCAGTTGGTACGCGCAACCCACCGCAAACGTACGGATAGAGTCAGGAGAAAGTTCCATCATGTGAATCGGTATAGTGCCCCAAGCACCTTGGACGCAAAACTGCTCGAAGAAGGCCACTGCCATGATGCGCTCGGATTTGATGAACGTGTAGGGGTAGAGAAGGGCGCCACCTACGATGCTCATCACGATGATTGTGAAGCGACGGCCGAATATTTGGCTCGCCCAACCGCAGAGCGTGCCACCAAAGAGGGCGCCAAGATTGGCGACGACTTGGGTTACGGTGACGGAGTCTTGGGAGAAATTGTATTGTTTTTCAAGCATGGTCGGGTAGAGGTCTTGAGATCCGTGAGACTGAGAACGTTAGCGTCGATGTATGAAGACCCGCAGGGAGGAGTGTACCATGAAATTGAATCCAGCCAGCAACAATACGAGGTAAGCCAGGATAATCCAATGCCGCTTGATAGCCACCTTTCCTTCTTGGAAGAACGTCGAAGTCACTCCTCCTATTTCAACCCGCATTTCTTGTCGCCGTCTGAACGCCTCCGTCTCAGGAAGAAACAGACGATACAAAATGATCAACACTGGAACAGCGGCTGCAAACCAATAAAACGGCCTCCATCTATGCGAGGTTGTATTAACCAGGGCACGCGAAAACGCCGTCGCCAGCAAATATCCAAACGCATATCCTTGCTGAAGAATGCCAGAGACAATACCACGAGCTTCCAAAGGACAATCTTCAAGAGCGGTAGCTGCAGCATTACCGTATATGCCACCCATGGCGATACCGAAGAGGGCTCGACAGGCCAGAAACTGCTTATAGGTCTGGCAGAAACCGGTACCTAGTTCAAGGACGATAAACAGGATATTATTGGCAATAAAGGGCCATTTGCGGCCCCATCTGTCTGAGGCAATTCCGAAGATAATGGCGCCTACGGATCGCAGCATGAGAACGAGGGTTATGCCCCAGGTGATGTCGGTGACGGACTTGCCGAACTCTGCTGCTAGCTCGCTGGTAGTTAAAGAGACGGTAAAAAAGTCAAATGAATCCCACGTCCAACCGAAGAATGCGACCTATACATCTGTTAGTATACTTGCGGCGATATATCTGTTCAAATACCGTCACCTACTCCGAAGAAAAGCCATTGTTGTTTATTGAGAAGGGCCAGCGCTTTGAATGGATTGGGCGCTGGGTTCATTGGCGGGATTAACGTGGGCAATCTGGTAATAGAATACTCTATGACTCTTTTCATGTATCCATCTTGTCTGTATTGCTCCGGATCTGAGAATGGCTCAGCAGGTGCCCCTTTTCCATCGTAGTCTGCCATGGTCCACTGATTGCTGAAAGGTGGTCAGAGGAAGGGAAAGGAACAGAATATAGATGGAAGAGAAATCAAATGCAAGGGAGAGTAGGAGAATAGGCAGCTGAGAACAAAAAAGAACAGCTGAACCGACATGCCTTTATCTTCGAAAAATAAGCGTTTCATCCCGCCGAAGCAAAGCATTCAAACAAGAAATGGTGGTCAGCATGGCTGTCTATCATCGTATCATCGATATCCTCCGGCGTGAGATTGGCTCGATCCAGGCCGTCCATGGTCGGCGCAATTCCCTTCCCTGGTTCTATCCGTCACTATATTTCCTATTCCGAGCAGTTACAGCTAGCGTTCCGCGTCCCCGTAGCACCGGAAAGGTTCAAAGGAGGCGCGAAGGAGAGGAGGATATCCCGTTG
The DNA here is from genome assembly GCA_023627475.1 of Aspergillus sp. S3505. Lineage (NCBI taxonomy): Eukaryota > Fungi > Ascomycota > Eurotiomycetes > Eurotiales > Aspergillaceae > Aspergillus > Aspergillus sp. S3505. Next base: position 209,294 of record JAMAHJ010000021.1, on the reverse strand, counting down.
CGGCTGGATCCGGTGGTCAAAGAGTTCGGGATTGCAACTGGTTGGCTGGCTGGTATAATGGGTAAGCGAGTCAAAAAAGAAAAAGAAAAGAAAAATATGTTGCATATTGTCCGCGGAGATTATTGAGCCTGGAGTTTATCATTCTGATATGCCAATCCAGGTAATTCCTTTGTTATTATGCTATTCCCCCGCAAAACGATTGTCAATCCCCCGGGTCTCGGCGTGGAACGCGGAATGCGGGGGAAATGCTCTCGTATAAAAAACTGGATCTGATCAGTATTATCATGGGAATGAACATTATCTGTCGGAGCATAGATAACATGTAAAGGTACGATGTTTTCGTTTTCCTAAACTCCGCGGGTATGTTCATCCTCATCCCGGGCTGCACGAGGTCCAAGATCGCCAAGCAATACGCCCAGAGAGGCTTGACGTGCTTGGCTTGTGCCATGACACACTATCTTAATTTCTTTCCACTTATATCATCCAAATTCCCATTTTTCATCGGGGAATTGTCTTTCAAGAATAGTACATTGTATGCTCGAGTTGAACCGGAGCAATGTAACCACGCGGCAGATTCACAATATAAGCTTACATAGCAGCCCTTGTGAGGGATTTAAGCGATATCCTGATTTTGAAGAGAACTCCTTCTTTTCGTATAGCTGACGAGGCGCATAGACACCTTGTGTCTAATCTAATGGCCTGATATTGAGAGATGGCATTCATAATTCGTGATCCAGTCACATAATCTACAACGTTCTAACGCCAAATGCTCAAGTTCGAGGGTACAACATTTGCTGTACACGTAGAGGCTATCTGGTGCTTTATTCCAAGAATATCGTGGCTTTTGGAAGCGAACTAGAGACTACAAAGCTTTGGTACGAAAACTCGCTAATCTTATGGACTTTCTGTGAACTCAAACATATGTTGTTTACTTACCATGGCATCAGTGACACCAACTTGATGTGTGCAGGTGAATGCCTGGCTATCCTGGGATTGCTTGCTGAGCTCTCGCCCTACCACATGACACTAGGGTACACCAGTTTTATCCTCCTCCTTTTGGTCATCTTCTTTCACCAACCTCTTCCATCTGACTGCCATTTCCATCGATCTCCTCTCATTTTCGACGAGTCATCATTTCTTCTTGTTCCCTTCTATGCTGACATCACCTGGCACCTACTACACCTCACTAAATGCACCAAGACAAGATCGTTGGTGCCTCCCCTTCTCGTGGACTAAACCTGAGCTGACTGCAGTATAGACAACCGCCAGAAATATCCAAACGAAACAACAATTGAGGACATCACTATTCAATTGTCAAGGGAAGTAGTTGCAGTCCAAACTTGATAGCCAATTGACTAGCGTAAAGGAGTCCACAGGTAATCCTCCACAAAACCGTAATAGCTGACGCCTGCCTGTTCTTCTCTGCAGATTACTTTGCAGATATACCGGCATGTGCCTTGACATTTTTATTTCATGCTGAGTTTGCAACTGTCTACATCCAACTCATGGGACTGTGTTTTGAAATTTTCAGGAAGCAGGACTTCTTTGGAAGGGGCGTCTGGTGGCGATATGCTCAGACGTCCTCTCTGCAGAGGTTGCATCCGGAGAAATGAACTCTAGGAGTAAGGTAAAGGTCCCGTTCTGCGATGTGGATTAGAGCAGTCTGATCGTTGCTAGCAATACTCTTGCCATCCGACGATGAGAAAACCGCCATGGAGAATTGAAAATGTCAATAGCCACGGGTATGGCTTCGTCAATTTGTTTTGTTTGCCAGAGTGCTTTCGTGAAGACATGGTCTTTCAGCCTTTCCTGTCCCGGAGAGACATAGTGGATTTATTCAATGTTAGGAGCATGTTTATACATACCTGGATGGCAATGTGCCTTCTCAGGATGCTGCCACTATCTACAGGCTGTTGATTTAGGCGAATTTTTGAAGACTTGATAGCTTTCTATTCTCTCGCGTGAAGGGGATATTTGTTAGATTTGCCCGGAGGTCAGTCTAATAAATTTTCGGCTTCTTCACTGACCCTGAGTGTGCGTAGGGTTATGAGCCCAATCTCCCGCGTGGGGACAGGCTAATTTGCATCTGAGTTTGAGAACATGTTGAGGTTAGAACCAGGCAAGCCTCTGGGATGCTACTTTTACAGAATCTGTACGCTCCGAACTCCCAGATGCACAACTACCACACGGTTGGAAGATCGCAAATCACAGGGCGATTGGCTCATTGGTGATGGTGCAGCTTGCAGCATGCGTGGCAAACTTGATTCCAGTTCACTCGCATAAAGTGCACCAACCAGGGTAGAAACACTCATTTTCATCTAATTCGAAATCATAGGTCCTACGACTCTGATGAGTATTCTTTGTTATTCGCCGGACCGACGAAACGTTCGTAAGTGATTGACGCCAGAAAGCTCTCGTTGCTCGGTCTCGGCGAAACAAGGTCTTCTCGAGATACTGCATTATAGAATATTGAGGGTGTTCGGATGCAACGGATTGAGATGAAGTTAAAATGCAAAGAAAATCATGTCAAATTGTTTGTCAGAAGTTAGCCTGAGTTGTGCGCCTTGGACCATTAAGCTTTGCGACTTGCAGGATACTTGCAGCGGATGTGATCCACCTCCCAAATGCACGACAAGAGTCATTTGATCCTTTCCTAGCTACTCCGTAGATAGTTACGAAGTCAATGAAATTAGTTATCTGAAAATGTCCTCGTCTATCAATAAGCCGAATGAAGCGGCGCAGTTGAGTTGTGGCTGAGCAAAGTATGTACGGCGTAGTTGTATGGCAATCGCAATCTGCTCTTGCCGTGTGACAGTTCCGGCCCCTGTGACTACGCCGTGGCAGAATGAGCACAGCCTCTTTTTTCTTACTTTAAAACACCTTTCCCTCCGTACAGAAAAATTGCACTTCATCCATATCTAATTTCTTTTCTCGTCGATAACTACCTTCAAAGAACTCATCATGTCGGACCCTTATCACTACCAGCATGGTGCGGGGAACAGCCCTCAGTACGGCGGAGGATACCAGCAGGGCTACTACCCACCGCAGCAGCAGCACTCGCAACAGGGCTATTGTCCACCTGCAGTAAGTCATTCTAAGCCCCGGTTTTCGTTCGGATTACTAACTTCTTCGCTATCAGTCCTACGCCCCGCAGCAGAACTACCCTGCATACTCCGCTCCTCCCTCTTACGACCAGTCGTACGGACAGCCGCATCCACACGGCGGGCACTACGCAGGGACCCCCGGCTACTCCCAGAGCTCTCACCATCCCGCTGATCGCGGCCACTCACCGTACCTTCAGTACCAACAGCCTCAACAAGGCTCGAACGCCTCCTACTACGGCCCTCCAGCGAACGAAAAGTATCCCCAGGCCGGACAGCAACCAACGGGCCCTCCTGGACAGGCGCAGGAAGGCGAGAGGGGCCTGGGGTCGACGTTACTGGGCGGCGCAGCTGGTGGTTTCTTGGGTAAGAAGATGGGCGGAGGACTGTTGGCAACGACTGGTGGTGCGTTGGCTGGCGCTGCGGGAATGAATATGGCCAGCAAGATGTGAGTTGCGAATCTCGTTTCGGTTGATGGATAGATGCTGACGTTATTCTCCGTACAGGCACAAGAAGCATCACAAGAAACACGACAAGAAGTACCGTAAGAAGCATGGTCGACGCGGATCCAGTTCGAGCTCTTCGAGTTCCTCTTCGTCAAGTGACAGTGACTAGCGGCTTGGTTGGGCGGTATACCTGCTGTATTAATGTTCCTCGTTTCATGATATCCTTGCTGTGGCGTTTGAGGATTTTGCTATCATTACACTCCTAGGAGAGATACAAATTGCATTCAAATTAATTTTGCTCGACGGAATTTCATGCTACGTTCGCGTAATGTCTCCAGCATTCAATTTCTTACTATGTGTACCGTTTCAACTCCGATCTCTGGTAGCCTCAATTTGCAATAAAATGTTCTTGATGTTTATATTTCCAGAACTGAGACAGGAAGAGAAGTTAGAAGTTAACCGGTGAAACACAGGCTAGTACAGCCCAAGTATTACTCCGGCGATCATTCTGCTCATCTTTCTGTTTGGATCATCCCATCGAGAGCAGTGGCACCGAAGCACCATGCTCTTCATTTACTCCTGAGCTTGTACTTCATCTTCTGTTCATTCGTTTTGGCCGAGAGGTTCTTCTCAGCCGTTTCCATTGCTGCTTAGTGTGCCTTTGGCACGCTTTCAACACGCTTTCACTTATTCCTGATGGCTTGCATCCCCTGCCTCCGTCTCTCATATATCTTTCAACTGTCCGGCGAAGTCTAATCTTCCTAAGCATATTTCACCTTTTTAAGTTTCTTTTTGATTACTCGATTATCCTTTTATATTGACATCGAAGCCCTACTTGATCTAAGCGATCTCCTTCTCAAATGCCTTCTCCACCTCCACCATTGCCCTTGCCAGGAGCCTTTCAGCCTTCTAGACAGTAGCAGCTTTGTCTTGACGCAATTGCCAAGGATTCTACTTCTTGTTATCCAGAAGATTGAAGAGTTTCCTCTGCTGTTAGATCTGAACAGGTGTAACGGGCAGGAGCATCACCATCGGGGCTTATAAGGTGTACGCCAAACATTGCTTCAATTCGGCAATATATGATCTGATTTGAGCATAATATTGGTCGCAAAATTGTTTGTGCGACATAACAGCGCGTATATTCAAGGTCTCGGCTGTGATAATCAACCATCAATTTGTGTCCTGTTAGATAGAGTCAATTTATATTCTGTGTCAGCGGCATGTATTAATTGGCTTGACAAGGCCCGTATCGTTGCTTGCGGCCTGGGTAGGCTATCAGCAAATAAAAGGCGTTTGCAGGGCGTTAACTGAGACAATCTGATAACATGTTGGCCTGGATAGAAGAGAAAGAAGGGAGTAGGACAGTGACTTATCTCATTAACTGGCTTTCGTACACGGAAAACTATCCACCAAAAAAGTCTAATGCAATTCGGAACGGCGACCTCACCGGCAGGAAGTCTCAAGCAGATATCGCGGCGGTACAGATGCGGGAGGCATTTACTTACTTCCCGGTACAATGAGCCGTCAATTTTTATTCTTATTGCTTTCAGATTTCTCCCCGGTCTCTCTGGTTAGAATGACTATTACTGCATAGTCCAGTACGATGTATATAATATCGCTAACAATTACCCTAGGAGCTAAAGATTATTACTATAGCATCGCTATTTTCTAATGAGACTAAATTGTCTTTGTGCAAAATTAAGGCATATTAATTGTTGTTATCTATCATATCTCTACTTCGCATACTTTACTATAACGCAGGGTAATGCCATGATAGTCGACGAAGTTACCAACGCGGGATATTCTGTACCTTGCGCGACATTCATCGAAGAGGCTAGACGTCCCTGACAAGCTCTATTAATTCAGTATAGGGCTGATGCTATGCCAGTAAAGTGATGTTCCGTGCCCCTGGCATTGGTTGGTTCGACCGGTGCGAACAGGTAGTGGCGAATACCAACTGACGAATGACAATCAAGTTAGCTTTTCCTATCAGTATGCAGAAGTACGGAGTATTCAATGTATAGATACGATAACAGAAAATCCGGGGTAGAATAAGCCCCAACAGCTGTACAAGTACGGAGTACGTGTTTTGGCCGAGTAAGCATATGCATGGTACATATATAAAATGCGGTGAAGGGATGAGCCACGAATGGGGGTCATATCCATGTCGAACAGGGATCTCTGCTCATCCGACATGGTATCTGAACAGTACGACAGTTCATCGCCCATGATTCCAGAACCCGGTTTCAACGGGCATGATCGGAGTTGATACTGACCGGTCCATGGATCCGTACCAACCCTAAGGTCTTGTGGGCCGCCACCTGGTAAGTGGCGATAGCCAGTTGCACTTGTATACCCTACTCTACACCAGATGAGTGTTGGTAGCATCTTACTGTCTACAGTCTAGTTGCCACAAAGTTGATATCGACAGTAGTATCCGGGGAAATGCCGTGGCATGCCCTACTGAGTTTCCGCCCCCTCGAATTCCAGTAGCCAATCAGTCGGCATACATTGCTACTCCTGGGACCACGGGGCCAATCGGAAGTCGTCTATGGCTCAAAATCAGCGTTGGTAGTCCCGATCGGGCTTAGTGCGGGACCAAAGGCAAAGAAAAAACTGAAAAAAAAAATTTTTCTGCCAGAAGGCGGCGAGAGGGCCACAACCAGCGATAAATATCATCCCCTCCCACTTGGTCCCCTCCTCTCTTCTTCTCTTTCTCTTACCATATCCCTCTTCTCCCCTTTATCTCCTTTTTTCTTTCTCTTCTTTTTTTTTTTGAAAAGAGGTCTGGTCCTCTCTTTTCTTTCCTTTTTGTCTTCTGTATAGACAAAAAAAAATTAGACCGTTTCCGGCCTCTGCGTTGTCGAAAACGCAGATTTTTTTGGGCCGCCACTTTTCGAGATACCCTGATAGAACGCCTTCGTTCTTGATTTTTCGCCTTTGATTTCCTTCCTTTCGACTTGGTTATAGAAAAAAGTTCGACAAAATGCCCGCCGCCGCATCCGTTCCCGCTGTTTCGAGCAAGGAGACCGCACAGTCTGTGCAGGTTCTCGAGGACCTCATCAAGAACCTCAACGTCTCCGGTAGCCAGGATGAGGTCAACGCCGCTGCTGGTAACCTCGCCTCGCTCTTCAGCGGTCCTATTCCTGAGCAGACCCTTCCCCTGAAGGCTGTCGAGACCTTCCAGAAGCAGCTCGCCAACAAGAAGGATGCTGTTGCCCGTGAGCGCGCTCTCGAGGGTATCCGTGCCATCGCCGGCCAGCCCACTATCGCCCCCGGTGTCGAGCCTCACCTCGTTGCTCTCTTGCCTAACGTCCTTTCCGCCATCGGTGACAAGATGGTTCCCGTCAAGAACGCTGCTCAGGCTACCGCCCTCACTATTGTCAAGGCCCTCAACGGCAACGCCGTCAAGGCCGTTCTCCCCGCCATCCGCGAGTCGGTTTCGAACGCTCCCAAGTGGGCTGAGAAGTTGACCTCTCTCCAGTGTATCGACACCCTGGTTGAGACCGCCCCGGCTCAGCTCTCCTTCCGTGTTCCCGACCTCATCCCCGTCGTCTCCGAGGCCATGTGGGACACCAAGGCTGATGTCAAGAAGGCTGCCTACTCCACCATGGAGAAGGTTTGCGGTCTCATTGTCAACAAGGATATTGAGCGCTTCATTCCCGAGCTGATCAAGTGTATCGCCAAGCCCGAGAACGTCCCCGAGACCGTTCACTTGCTCGGTGCCACCACTTTCGTGTCGGATGTTACTGGTCCTACCCTGGCTATCATGGTCCCCTTGCTTGACCGTGGTCTCGTCGAGCGTGAGACCGCTATCAAGCGTAAGTCGGCCGTCATCGTCGACAACATGTGTAAGCTTGTGGAGGATCCTCAGATTGTCGCTCCCTTTTTGCCCAAGTTGATGCCCCGTCTTCAAAAGAACTTCGAGACTCTCGCCGACCCGGAGGCTCGTGAGAAGACCCAACAGGCTCTCGACACTCTTGTCCGTGTCGGTGATGTCAAGGATGGCAAGATTCCTGAAATCTCCACCGCTGGTGACATCGCCACCGTTGCCGCTATCCTCAAGGAGATCATTGGCGACAAGGCCAACGACAAGTCCGAGGCCATCATCAACTACATTGGTGCCATTGCTGGTCAGCTCGTTGACGAGAAGGACGCCGAAGTTACCAGCTGGACCCAGAACGCTCAGCCTTACATTGCCGCCCTCGTCGGTGAGGGTGATGCCAAGAGTGTTGCCGAGACCCTCCGCAAGAAGGCCTCTCCCGAAGCCGCTCAGGCTGACGACGTCGCCTCCGACGAGGAGGAGGGTGAGGATCTGTGCAACTGCACTTTCTCCCTGGCCTACGGTGCCAAGATCTTGCTGAACCAGACTCGCCTTCGTCTCAAGCGTGGTCAGCGCTACGGTCTCCTCGGTCCCAACGGTACCGGTAAGACCACCCTCATGCGTGCCATCAACAACGAGCAGCTTGAGGGTTTCCCCAAGAAGGACGAGGTCAAGACCGTGTACGTCGAGCACGACCTCGACGCCGCCGACACTGAGCAGACCGTCATCGGCTGGACCATGAAGAAGCTCCGTGAAGTCGGATTGGACCCCAAGCAGGCTGATGTCGAGAGCAAGCTCGAGGAGTTCGGTTTCCTCCGTGAGCAGCTTGACGGCCCCATCACCGCCCTCTCTGGTGGTTGGAAGATGAAGCTTGCCCTTGCTCGTGCCGTGTTCGAGGAGCCCGATATTCTCCTTCTGGACGAACCCACTAACCACTTGGACGTCAAGAACGTTGAATGGTTGGAGAACTACCTCAAGACCTCCCCTTGCACTTCCATCATGGTCTCGCACGACAGCCGCTTCTTGGATCACGTCATCCAGCACGTTGTCCACTACGAGCGCTTCAAGCTTAAGCGTTACCGTGGTAGCCTGAGCGACTTCGTCAAGAAGGTGCCTGCTGCTCGTTCTTACTACGAGCTCGGTGCCTCCGAGATGGAGTTCAAGTTCCCGGAGCCCGGTTTCCTTGAGGGTGTCAAGACCAAGGCCAAGGCCATCGTCCGTGTCAACAACATGTCCTTCCAGTACCCCGGCACTCCCCGTCCTCAGATTACGGACATCAGCTTCCAGGTGTCGCTGGGTTCGCGTATTGCTGTCATCGGTCCCAACGGTGCCGGTAAGTCCACCCTGGTCAACGTCCTGACTGGTGAGCTTGTCCCCACCAGCGGTGATGTCTACCAGCACGAGAACATCCGTATCGCCTACATTAAGCAGCACGCTTTCGCCCACATCGATAACCACCTCGACAAGACCCCCTCCGAGTACATCCAATGGCGTTTCCAGACCGGTGAGGACCGTGAGACCATGGACCGTGCCAACAAGATCATCACCGATGATGACGAGAAGGCCATGGACAAGATCTACCGCATCGAGGGTACCCAGCGTCGTGTCATTGGTATCCACTCTCGTAGAAAGTTCAAGAACACCTACGAGTACGAGTGTTCGTTCGCTCTTGGTGAGAACGTTGGCTTCAAGCAGGAGCGCTGGATTCCCATGATGACCTCCGACAACGCCTGGATTCCCCGTAACGAAATCATGCAGTCGCACGCCAAGATGGTTGCCGAAGTTGACCAGAAGGAGGCTCTTGCCAGCGGTCAGTTCCGTCCTCTGGTCCGCAAGGAGATCGAAGCCCACTGCGCACAGTTCGGTCTTGAGACCGAATTGGTCACTCACTCGCGTATGCGTGGTCTCTCCGGTGGTCAGCGTGTCAAGGTTGTCCTTGCCGCTTGCTCGTGGCAGCGTCCCCACGTGATCGTCCTTGACGAACCCACCAACTACCTTGACCGTGACTCGCTTGGTGCCCTCTCTAAGGCCATCAAGACCTTCGAGGGTGGTGTTGTTATCATTACTCACTCTCGTGAGTTTACTGAGAACCTCACTGAGGAAGTCTGGGCCGTCATGGACGGTAAGATGACTCCTTCCGGCCACAACTGGGTTTCGGGTCAGGGATCCGGCCCCCGTCTCGCCGACAAGTCTCAGCAGGACGAGGAGATTGTCGACGCTATGGGTAACAAGGTATGTACATTATCTTCTCCGCTTTCCGCCTTCTCTGCCCTCCACCCACCACGCCCGCATTTTCGCTCCCCGACCTTCCCACCACTTCCCCAATTCATTTCAACCATGTTTAACAACAATTGCTAACTTATTCTTTAGACTGTAGTAGAAAAGAAGAAGAAGCTGACTGCGAGCGAAGAGCGGGTCAGTCCACCCCCACCCCAAAAGAATCTTGGAGTTTGGAACGTGGCTAACAATCTTTGCAGAAGAAGAAGAAGGAGCGCATGGCTCGCCGCAAGCGTGGTGAGGAGGTCTTCTCCGATGAAGAGTAAACTGGAAAAGTTAGGTTTTTATGATCATGTTACGAGTCACTATGTCATTATTGGCTTGACGGTTAATAAAATGGAATGTTTTCTTTGTTGTTCAACAATTTGCCTCGTAGCCTTATGTGTTTCCGTTGAAAGAATGGATGTGTATGTGTAGTCGGAGGTGGTAGGCTAATTAGGCCTATAGTTAGCCTCTTGGACCGAGGCGAGGGCAGACCCGAAGAACACGTGAGCAGGTAACTCAGAAGGGAATTCGGGAGTCAATTATTCCGCGACTGACGTAGTCTAAATGGAGGGAGCTAGTTTAACGAATGAGGTATATTGCCTATTAAACGTGTGTGTGCGATGAGGATGCGGTGGAAGGAGCTTCTACTTTTTGTGACGGCTCAACACCGTACAGATGACCGATATTGAGAAACACCAACCTGTCAAACAACGTCATATAGCCCTGGCAAACAAGGGCTTAAACTTCATCACACAGATGTCTATAAAGATCGTCTGTCATTCATGGTAGATTTGCTTTTCTTCCCCTTCGGATTCGACATTCTCGTTGATGGCTGCTAATTAGTTTAGATAGAGATCTCATTTCATCAATGTCTATTAGCTACCGAGCCCGTGACACCTTTTGTGCCTCTTAAAAGGCTTTGCGCCTTGGTCTTCTCGCAAGAGACTGGGCCGCTGGGGCTGACAGTACGATAGCTAGGGCACCAACTGGGTTTTCAATTAAAAAATGAGCCTGGTGATATTGTGCAAGCAGACAACTGTAGAGGGGTGGTGAAAGCTTAGAGAGACTGCCGGGGAGTGTCTTTATGTCGTCTCGAATGTACTCCGTAACTCATACTGCAAAGCGCTTTGAATACCGGACTGCTTCCCAGCCAGCAACAATGTGGGACCAGGATGAGCTTTGAAGTGCTATTATTGTATGCCGACAGGGAGGCGACATGAAAATCGATATTTTGATGGGTTCGTTCCGGTCTAGATAGGGCTTATGTGTGGTAGAGCAAGACGGAGAGCAAAAGGCGAGGAGTCCTGTCAAGGACGAACTCGCTTGCAGTAGTATATAAACCAATAACGTTAAATGTGTATGCACAATTCGGTGAAGATGCCTTGGGACCTACGGAATAGAATGCGAGCGACAAACAATCCACCGTCTCCGTGTATGACATGACCCGATGCCTCGAACTAACGAGATTTGCGCATGCGATTGATCTTTGCTCCATTTGATTTTATCTCTTGTTTCTTTCTTAATTTCTCGCTCCTAAGACAGAGCGTTCAGTATGGGTAAGTAAATTGTTAATGTCATTAATAATGAGTGCTGACTCTGAAGGAAAACATCATGCCAAATTCCATTTCTCTGAGACGACGATGACCATGGTTAGAGAACAGAACGCCCCAGCCTCGCCCTCCCCTCCCTCGTCCGCTCCAGTCCGCATTATGAAGACTTTTGATCATGCTGTCCTCGTACAATAGGTTTCTAGTACAGTTACGAAGGAATCCACCATTTGCTCCTCCTCGTCACGCAAGAATAGCGCATTGAAATCCTTCATGGTGCCCCGCTGTCATGATGCCGTTTTCATCATCCTATTTCCTAATTGGTGGTCTGACTTCGTCATCTCCAGATACTGCATCTCCTTTGCTCACCTCATACTGCTTCCTTTCCCTTTATCAACGCATCTCATTGGGCCCCAGGCCCCGAAGCTCCCACTGGGTCCTCTACTACACATTATGGCTAAGACCATAATGTGATTTGTATCAGTCGCCATCATACATTCAGCAGTTCAAAAAATTTAATCATGCACTTGCCATTGTATATTAAGGAGAACTTATCCATTCAGTATTCCTCTGATATAACTCGAAGATACGTCATTACAGAATGTGTTAAGGCGGACAGATCCTGAAGAGCACATATGTCAAGATATCTCAGCGAGGTGAAAGTTCCGCAACTCGTGCTCGATTTGTCCAATCCAACTAGAGAACTTTAGGGCTTCTTTCGGTTCCAGAATACCCTTTCTCTTGTGGGTCGGAATAAGAAATCGAGGGCAACTCTCGTTCAGGCTCCATATTGACAACCGGATATCTCTGTTAGCTTACCCAGGAATGTATACCGCACCACCTCATTGAGGTCGCTCACATATTCCATTTCTGCCTCCACCGCACGGTTCGAGCTGATGCTAATGTTGTGTGGGATATATGCCATTTATTTCCTGGATTGTCGAAGCAAAGTTGCTGTCCTCTCATCTTTAATCATAGAATAGTCGCAGGAACTCCAGGAAGATCGTGCATTTATCAGATTGATCTCAAGATAATAGCAATAATATATCCAAGCTTATATGAATAGAAAAGAGCACAGTATAATATTTGGAGCATTGATGCACATGTCCAGTAGTCCCCGTAATCCTCGAGTTTCAATTGACACTCAATCCAAGCAACACAATCTAATCTTAAGAAGCTGATATATGCTGCTTTGGATATACTACGTACATCCAATATCGAGATCCCAATGTAATTTTGCTGAAAGTAGCATAGCCCTGCGCTGACCATTATTGGTCAGTACTGGTGGAGATCAAGGAGAGGGGACCCATATAGCCCTATGTAATAGACGTTCTATCGATGCAAATGTCTTGACTTCTCATATAAATTAATATGAGAACTGGGGGAATTTGCATTCTAAGTACATATACCAGCATTCTCCTCTGTTTGCTCTAGGGCACGTCACTTAGCGAGAGCCCACCAAAAATGATCACAATCTTTTCAACTTCCTCCACGCTACCAACATCCGCGACTCTTTCATTTTACTCTCTTTCTCGCGAACTGAAGTACAGTTCTTACTTGGCCGATAACAAAAATTTCTGACTTTTCACTTACTTATACAACCATTGATGCTCTCTACCTTAGCCTTTTTAAATGTGCCGTCTCGACCAAAACCCGAGGTCAAACGACAGTTGATAGATGCGGCATGCAAAAGAGATTCAACTTATGACAAAAGGCACGCGGTTGTTTTTATTTCAAAACGATAACACGGGGGCAGAGAAGGACGCCTACAGCCTTATGTCCTGCTTTTTCGATTTTCGAGATCGAGACTACCGTGTTGTGATTGGTAAAAGAGACCAGATGCCGCCGCTACCTTGAGAAACACGCTGGAGGACGCTCGTAGAAATATGCGAAATCCTGATCAAGCCTTTCCGTGTCTTTTTTATCCTAGCCTACGTCGGACACGCCTCGTTGGGTGCCAACTCTGCCCTTCGCTTCACCGGTACCGATCCGCGCCAGTATATCTTGTGGCAATGGGTTTCGAACGGTTGGTTTTCTTCCGACCCTTCCCTGCAAGATACCGATACTTTAGGTTTGCTTTTCAGATTCTGCGAGAGAGACTATCAAAGAGCATCATAAATTCTGGCAGCTTGCGGTCCGGACGAATCCTGCTGCAGTCGAATGCATGGGTTCGGGACATTTTTCAGGCGGTTCACCAGAGCCTGTAGGGCGCTCCAAAACTAGCCTATTATCATCGCGGAGACATATTTTGTGAGTTGGAACACACTAGATCCTCTAACACACCTGTCGCAAGATTGAACCGCCTCAGCGGAAGTGGGCGGCCCATAAGGCTAACGTACCAAGCCCCAAATCAGCCAACAACACACCGAATTTGCTTACCACGGCGAAGTTTAATGTTCTCGTTAAACTGAGCGTCATCGAAGAAGCTGGAAAGTCGAGTGACGATATCTCAAAAGAGTTTACCGAAACTCTCGAATATTTGCCTGGAAAATATCAGGTTGAAATTGTCTCCGCGCATGAATCAACTTTTATTCTATTTCTCCTTCGTATTCGACCATGGCATAGATTTCATTGTTCTTGTCGGAAGGTTGCTTTGAAAAAGTAAGCGGAGTTCAAAAATCCAACTACTCCAGGTAAGACTCTTCGCTTTAAATACCCCTGCTGAAGACTAACATCGATAGGACGTGTACTACCGAAAAATAGCACACCAAACCCGGTGCGGCACCAAAGAAATCCGAAGAGTCCATTCAATTCGCTAGACGATGAATGGATGTCTTAGATGCGTCTATGGTACGAGATACTCTCCCGTCGATGAGATGTTCAACGCTTCTTCGTTATGGAATCAGCAATATTTGAATTACTGACGCGTCTTGCAAGTCTGCTTTATTTACGGTCTTTTTTCTTTCTCCTCTCCCAGATTCAACAACTACACACCATCCACTCTACTTCTTTCTACACTACATAATGCCCAAAAGAAAATCTACAGAAACTATTGGCGACAATGACGGGGCTGCTCCGCAGCGAGACATTCCCGACATCGATAGCAAAGATGAATGCCTCGACCGGACCGACGACAACAGCGACCAAATCCGTCGCAAAATCGATGCCTTATCAGCAATCGCGAGATGAAGATTGGTCGGTTCCAAGATGCAATTAACGTGTCGTATGCTCGTTCATGGACTTTATGTGGCAGAAAGGTCGCAACAAGGGTTCCTCGTGGCTGACGTATTTCAACGCGGCGAGTTTATTAAGTGCGAGTTGCAAGGGTCGAGACCGCCAAGGAAGAAGTCTAAGAAGATGACAACTGCAGAGGATAAGACAAGTATGACGTGTCTTTTGTGATGCTGTCTGGGGAGGAGGACCTGAAATTCCTGTTTACAAGACGTGTGATGAGGTCCGGCGCAAGGTTAAAAATCACCCTGCGTGATCCCATGGTCACTCTGGCGGGCCTTGTTCCTGATATTGCTAAGGTGGCATATCCGAATGGGTGAAGAAGACCATGAACGGCTTTCTAAGGAAGAAGGGTGTCATGACCGGCGACACGAATTAGTATATTCTACTCGGCATGTCTTCTTCGAGAAGCTGCGCGTGCGAGATAGGAAGTCCAAGATCCAGTTCCGGGATAAGGTGTAAGGCTTGCGGAAGTGAGGGTGTTGGTATTGTACACAGGTCCCATCTGGGCGTTGGAGTGCCGCGGATAGGATACCCACGCAGAATGAGTATGGCAGGTGGATCTTTGTGCTTGCTTCTCAATACTTCTAAATGACTTCATGTCTATATCTGTACAATAGTTGCTAATGAGGGGAATTGCCGTATAATCGTTACCTGAACTGAAGGATGCCATATCGTTCTACTCAGTGTTTGACCAGCCCTTTTGACCCTTGGACTGCGAAATCAATTGACCCTGCAGATTCACGTTCCCAAAAATCTCTGGGTCATCATCCATAGGCAAAGACGTTTCTGGCATTGCCTTTGCAACAGCCCACGCAAAATCGTACTTCTGACTGGCATCATTCCACGACATCCGAGGGACCAGGCAGTCGATGCGTCGCCATAACCTCCTCATAAACCGCCGTGTGATGTTATGGGGTCGACCATCGACATACTGTCGGAACGTATGCCCTTTTTGTGGCCCATCTACCAAGAATCTCAAATAGCTGTCCTTCTCTTTGGGACTCTCTATCGCCTTCCTCCGTTTCGGTGGCTCCCAGTGTTGTGTCCCCGAAATCAACCCTTCCAGTATATCGAGCTCTTCCCCCGGTAATGGTGGAAGCAGACTCTTCAATGCTGCAGTATACCAATTCCTCCTAATATTCCTCCGGCGCACCGCAGCAATTGGCCTTCCCCAACTATTCTCCTCGGGTATCCACGGCTCAAGAGACTTGATCTGGGGACGAACACGCAACTCATGAATAATCCCATGGGCGTGCTGCGCCTTGAGCAACGCCTTCACAACCGACGGCGGCTCCCATCCATCATAGTACGCGAAAGGCTTATTGATCAGCTCGGCCACCTCCTGACTGTCCACGGGAGTGGCGGGGGCAACCAATTTGCACAGCAATTCGTTCCGTCGTTTCCCCGTCCGTCCATATGACAGCCGGAGCACATGTTCTAGTGCCTTGGTGTATCCTTCGTTTGCGCGACGGAGGAGAGATAGTTGCTGTAATGCTGTTTTGCGGAGTTTGCGCTGATGCTCTGCTTCCTGCTGTATCTGCGGGTTAAAGTAGTATCGGTGAAATCTCCGCATCACATGGTCGCGCATGTGTCCCTTTGCGATGGGGTCAGGAAGGTAGGAGCATTCGCGGAGTAAGGACCGTAGGAGGTCCCGCCATTCTTCGGAGGGTATAGAAGGTAGAGTAGTGGTCGGGGAGAATTTCGGAGCTCTCATCATGGCGAAATGAAAAGAGAGTCACAGCAGACGAGTATATATGACGAAAGGATGGTGATATAAACCCTGTCTTCCTCCCAGCAGCGTCTCAAACTGACTGCAACACAGTCGAACGCCGAGCAAGGACGTCGGAGTCGGAGGTGTGGCCCGAAAAGGAAATCGATGCAAAAGTCACGCGAAAGCGCCAAGCGCGAGACGCGACCCGACGACACCCCGCGACTTTCACGGCAACTCGATCTTCCCCGTTTGCATGCACGATCCGGGAAAAAAAAAAACTATCCTATCTTACTGGTCGAAAGATACAAGGAGACCGAATCCTCTCGTTGAATAGTTTGGACTCTGCCTTTTGCTTGGTTGACCTTGCCCAGGACTTGCGAACCGCGCAGTTGCCCCTTCCGACAACGCGCCTTTCTTTGCGCGCTCCGACAACTTCTCCGACATTTACTGCCTTAGGACAAGAGGTTGGTCCCGCATGCTTAGGGAATACCAAAAAGGTGTTTTCTGATTGCTGACAGTATCGCGTTGTTATTCTCAGGTCTCCAACCTACATGCGCTGTGTCTAAACCGGTAGACCTGACGAGACCGACCTGGAGATGGTTTCCAGCAATAACCCTGTTGGACGTCCAGGCCTGCCCATGTCATATTCGCAAAGTAGCATCGGGTCGACCAATGGCATGGCCTTTTCGCAATCGCAAATGGGCTCATTCAACACGTCTCATTCCGTGGCATCGACCCCGAGGGCAACACCGCCTCCTCCAAAGGGATCGCAACAGTCGACCATGTCGTTTAGCTATCACAATGGCAATGGCATGCCTGCCAGTTCGAGAAGCAGTTACGGTGGATTCGATGAACCGAATGGCTTGCCGTCAATACCGTCCCTTCGTGAAGACTTTAAGCCGCAAATATACAGGGTCTGGCCCCTATAGTTGTTCTATCCAATTTGAGTCAATGCTAACTTTGCGCTCTTCCTGTAGGCTGTCTATTCCAATGTACACGTTTACGAAATGGAAGTCAACGGGGTTGCGGTGATGAAACGTCGTGACGATTCGTGGTTGAACGCTACTCAGATCCTTAAAGTCGCCGGCGTGGTCAAAGCTCGAAGGACAAAAACTCTTGAAAAGGAGATTGCCGCTGGTGAACATGAGAAGGTCCAAGGCGGCTATGGTAAATACCAGGGTACCTGGGTGAACTTTCACAGAGGCGTGGATCTTTGCCGGGAATATCACGTCGAAGAGTTATTGAGACCGTTGCTTGAATATGACCCTAGCGCAAACGGCTCTGGTGGCTCCACGCACGATGTTATGGACACTCCCACCAAGGAACAGGCGATGGCTGCACAGCGCAAGCGATTATACAGTGGCCTGGATGGCAATCGCAGCATGTCTCAACCACAACAGGGCACTTTTTTTCAGAACATCTCCCGCACCGCCGCTACGGCGGTCAATGCCATCAGCAAGGCCCGCTTCGACTCTCCAGCCGTTAGAGGAAATGTCAACAGACGGCCGAGTGTCATGCAAAAATCATTCAACAGCGAGCCTCATATGCCGTTCAACACTCAGCAGAGCATGTACAGCATAGCGTCTGACAGCAGCTTCAGCAACCATATGCAGAACGGGGGACGATTACCGCCTGTTGATAATATTGGCCTTAATCACGAGGAATCCACGGAACCCCCTCGCAAACGATTTAGGTCTACCTCTCATCACGAGCAGTCATTCGGGGTTCACCAGGAGCCGTCTAATCTATCGATGCACGAGCCAACACCAACAGAACCGAATGAATCATTCTACCAGGATATGGATATGCCGGCTTCCATGGTGGACGGCAATCCGCGCGCCTCAGATCCTCTTCCTGCAGCGTCGACCCCTGAAAGGTTTCAAAAGACGAAACTCATCATGACCTTGTTCCTTGATAAGCGGACGAAGGATTTCTCGAATCACCCGGCCTTGGTTCAACTTTCCAACGAAGACCTCGAGATTCCTCTTGACGAGTATCAAAACAATGCACTTCATTGGGCCGCGATGCTTGCTCGCATGCCTCTTGTCCACGCACTCATTCAGAAGGGCGTGAGCATCTACCGTGTGAACGGCGCAGGGGAAACTGCCCTGCAAAAATCTGTTGGGACAAGAAACAACTTGGACTACCGGAGCTTCCCTCGCTTACTGCAAGTACTTGCACCAACGGTTGACATGGTTGATTACAGTGGGCGGACAATCCTGCATCATATCGCAGTAATGGCGGCAACGGGAGGCGGAGGTCATGTGTCGGCTAAGCACTACCTGGAGGCCCTGCTCGAGTTTATTGTTCGCCATGGTGGTTCAACAGTCAGTACGCATGCCCCCAATGGGACTATTGAGAGCGGCCAGAATGGCCCAATTAGGAGTGAAGTCATAACACTCGGACGCTTTATTTCTGAGATCGTCAACCTACGGGATGATCAAGGGGATACTGCGCTCAACCTGGCTGGACGCGCACGCTCTGTTCTCGTGCCTCAGCTTTTGGAAGTGGGAGCAGACCCCCACATCCCCAATCACACTGGTCTCCGGCCTGCAGACTACGGCGTTGGCGTAGATATGATAGAAGGCAACTCTCAGGCCAACAAGGGAGACTCTTTTACGGATCAGCTTACTAAGACCAAGAAGGAAATTTTAGATGGTGAGTTATCTTTCCCTCCCGGCTTTGTTTCAATACTAATTGCAGTGTAGCAACCTTGTCCCAAGTCACCACTATGGTACAGGAGGCATTAGGCGGTCTTGACCATGAACTCGCTTCGAGTCTAACTCAGAAGCAAGAAAAGTTCGATCATTGGCATTCAAAGATCCGTGAGACTGCAAAGGCTCGGCAAATCGAACAGAAGAGGCTCGATGATCTCAAACGCAAAGGTTCTGATCGCATTGAGCTTGACCGGCGGATCAGAAACCTCGAGCGATCATTAGAAGACTTCTATACGGCCTTCAAGGATAAACGCGGTGAATCCCTTGACTTGTCAAAGACAGTGGCCGTCGGAGATGCGGATAAAGAGTCGGGTGTTGATATCGAAGAATTTGAGACCATCTTCCCTGATTCATTCGATCCAACGGCTGGGTTATCTGAGAAGCAATCTGCATATCTTACTTCCTTGCCTTCCCCCGAGGTTCTGCGGAAGCGGATCGGTTGCTACCAGGGAGTGAATGATGAACTGTTGGCAGAGGTAGAACGTCTCAAGTCGAAGAATGTGGTACTGGGACAGAATTACCGTCGAATGGTAATGGCCTGTACCGGATGGTCCGCTGAACAGGTCGACGAAGCTGCTGAGGGATTGACGCAGTGCGTCAAAGAGCTGAACGACAATCCCGTTCCGGAAGATGAGGCAATCGAGATTTTGATGCGAGATCGGGGCCAAGACTGGTGATGCTCATCTATGCACGTCACTCAGAAACTCTGTGATCTATCATGTTGTATAATGGTTTGGCTTTGTGAATTTTTGGATGGTCAATATGGGATATTATTGTATATTTAGCATTCTTGGCGTTGATGTTTCTTCCTTGCGTGTTGAGAGGCGTTTTACGCATTCAACGTCTGTCTTTGCAGATACCCCAGGAACAATTTAATGTGTTTACCTTCCGTTAGATACATCAGAATATGCTATAGAATTGAATCATTTTCAGGTGAGGCTATTTGCATATCCATCTTCTATACACTTCTACCGAGGACCACCTGGAATTGTATATTGGTGAATAAGTGCGTGGCTATGGTGCTTTTTGCGGAGATAACAAAACGTCCCCCTGACGGTAAGTCATAATGCCACGGCCTTCCGTCAGACCCCACCGCCCTCCGAAAATTCTCTTATCGATAAAAAAATTTAGAAACTCGGCGGGGTCTGTGAAGGCTTCATTGAGATTCTTTGTTCTGTGTATATTTCTGTTATTGTTCATTTTGCTGACAGGGAGTCAGAGATTACTGTTAGATTGCCACTGAGCATGCAGTAGGTTGTGGTCATCCATTCACTTCGCGTCGTTTCACGTTGTTTTGTGGTGTACCTTAACGCTTGATACCCCACATTGTCCTTTTCCTTTGTCTTGAAAACCAAAGATACAGAAATGGCAGAGAGGACTTCATTTCCGGCGTCGTTGAACACCTTGTTCGATAAGGCATCGCCTCTCAAGGGCCAGTATGAGCCTGTCCGCCTGGCCGATGCGGAGGTGGTCCCGATTCTCGAACTGCCGCTTGCAAAGGAAGTGTTTGGCCAGACTTCCTCTGATGAGGATGCCATCAAGAAGATTTCCGGCGGCGAGACCACCTATACCGCTTTCGTGACCGGGAAGACAAGGTCTGTTGCCCAGTCGCAAACAGGGGAGCAACGCTCGCAATTACTGCATATCGGTCTCGCGGCTCTCTTTTCCTTTTTGCAGTCTAACGTCACGGGTCCCGCATTGAAATTCAAGCCGGCGGAGGTTATCCTCCCGTCAGCTCTGCGGTCTGAGGTGGCTACTCTCCGCGGTGTTCGGGATCAGATCATCCGTGGTCTTACCGTGGACGGAGAGGCAGCGTACAAGCTAACTCCTAATGTGGAGCTCTTTGCGGTTGCTAAGGCTATTTTGGTGGATGCTGATGTCTTGGTGGCTGATGGACCGGTGGTAGCAAGAACTGCCCGGATGCGCGTCAACTTCTTGCACCAGAAGATGCTTTCGGAAGTTACCAGTACATTGCAAGATCTTATCTACGAGGACCTGGATGACCTGATGAAGGTGGTGCTTGGTGAGGGTTCGACGTCTATCCCCCAAGAGAAGGGCCGCTTCTTGCTCGAAAGGGCTACGATTCATACTCATCATGGATTCGATGCCAAGGCCCGTGCGGACCTTGAACGTGCTGCTGCGGAAAGGCATTTCGAGTTCGCATTGACTGGACGGCTGGGAAAGAGAACGAAGTTCCAAGACCGTGATATCAGTCAGCTGGTAATTCTGGCTAAGAGTGCGGACGAGAGCGCAACTACTGAGAGCGCTGCTCCGGAGTCTGAAAAAAAGGATAACTCGCAACCTTCTGGTCCGAAGAACCTTGACTTGAACGATGATACCCTTCTGGAGTCGATTTCTTTTACCAAGGAGCCGGAGTTTCAGGAAAAGTCGATGACAGTTCAGGATGAATCCGGCCTTTCTCCCGCGCTGGCTTCCATTGATGCTGGCAACCAGCCGATTCTCGATGCTGTCGACTCCTCTATTTTGCTTGCATTGGCGTCAGCAATTACAAACACTACTCCTGAGAACGGTCTGACTCGCGAGGAAACTCACCCGTACGCCACTCGTGTCCTGGAGGGTGGAAGTTCAAACTGGCAGGTGTACACGCAGGCATTGTTGCTCCGCAGTCGGATCGAAGGTTACCGCTCACGGACGGTTGAGAGATCTGTCCTGCAGATGCAAGCTCTCGTTGATCAGGTTATCGCAGACACAGCCAGCCTCGACGCCCAAACTGGAGAGGAATCTACCGAAGAACCTACAACATTCCTTCCCAGACCCGAGAAGTCCGAATCTGCATCCGCTGCTGAACGGCTCGAGTACATTTGGCTCTTGAGCTTCTCGACAAGGTGGGATCTTGAAGCTGAACTTGCCAAGCGCTGGGTCGACCTTGGAGGCTTGCGAACCGCACTTGAGATCTACGAGCGCCTTCAAATGTGGGCCGAAGCTGCCCTTTGCTACGCCGCTACGGAGAGAGAAGAAAAGGCCAAGCAAATGATCCGCGGACAGCTCTACGAGCCCACCAACAAAGACGAACCAGCAGGCGACAACGAGACATTCGAAGGACCGGAACTCTCTCCCCTTCCGGCAAACGCGCCGCGCCTGTTCTGTATTCTGGGTGACATCGACACAGACCCAGCCATGTACGAACGCTCGTGGGAGGTCTCTGGTCAGCGCTATGCTCGCGCCCAACGCTCTCTGGCCCGTCACTATCTCACGATGAAGCCTCCGGCGCTGGAGAAGGCGGAAGAAGCCTACCGTAAGAGTCTACACATCAACCGCATTAACCACGGCGCATGGTTTGCCCTGGGCTGTGTCCAGCTGGAGCTCAAGAATTGGGAAGACGCCGTCGACTCGTTCGCCCGCACCGTTCAGCTCGAAGAAAGTGACGCAGAGGCATGGAGTAACCTGGCAGCCGCCATCCTCCGAACCTCCAAACCCGCCGACGACACATCAGAAGACCCTGTCGCACAGCAACCCGCAGAAGCCGACGCTGACGCTGATTCCGAAACCGCACCCGCGCCTGCGCCCCAAGATCCCTTCAGGCGCAAGCGCGAAGCCCTCACTGCCCTTCAACGCGCCGCCCAACTCAAGCACGAAGACCCCCGCATCTGGGACAACGTCCTCACTGTCGCTGCTTCAATCCCACCGCCCTACACGCCCTTCCGCGACGTCATCAATGCCCAACGCCGTCTCATCGAACATCTCGGCCCCAAGAAGGGCGAGAAGAGCATCGACCACCCCATCCTGGGCATGCTCGTCGACCACCTCGTCACGGACTACAATTTCGACGATCTCCTCATCAACGTTAACGAGGCGGACCCTAATTCCGAACGCGTCGTCCGCAGCGGTACCATCCCCGGCCAGATCCTGTCGCTGATCGACCATTCCGTCGTCCCGCTTATCACGCACTCCCCCTCGCTGTGGCTCCTCGTCGCTCGTGTCGAACACTTCCGCGATCAACCCAGCAAAGCCTTCGAAGCGCATGAGAAGGCATGGCGCGCGACTGTTGCGTCCTCCGCGCAGGGTGCGTTCCAGATGGGCGATGAGAAAAAGTGGTTGGATGTCGTTAAGGCGACGGAGCGGCTGGTGCGTGAGGGTTATGCGAAGTACGGGCCTATGGATAAGGAGGGACAGGCTGAGAATGAGGATGGGGAGAGCGAGATGGTGGCGAAGGACTGGCGGTTTAAGTCCAGGAGTGCTGTGAGGGGGATTCTGGGCAAAGGGAAGGATTTCTGGGAGGACAGTGAGGGATGGAGTCGGTTGAAGGAGCTGCAGAGTGAGGTTGGGACTGGATCTTAAAAATTTTCTTTGCTTTGTTTAATGAGATATGCGATGTGAATACGAGTTTCTTTCGTTTTGTATTGGTGTATAACGTGATAGACCGTTGTTACCTCCCCTCAAGCTTCCTCTTCAACATTCCGACGAAACTCTCGAATAGAACGGAATCCGTCCCCTTGAGCCACCGTACCACAACCTTCGTCCTCGTCTCTTCAATCCCATCCAACTTCAACTGCACCTTGAACCCTAGCGCCGCCCGACCCTCGTCAATCTCCATCTTGTACTTCTCCGCAGCTTCCGGGTTTTGCATTTTCCGCCGTGCTTGTCGAGACCAGACGTTCTCTTTTGAGAAGCCGATACCCGTGCTGAGGTTCTTGCGCCAATGCCATTGGACCGGGAGGGCGTTGAGTTCGGTATTTAGGTTGAAGCAGAGGTCATCGATTGAGGCGTTGGATATGAGGAATGTGGATTCGGACGGGAAGGGGAGGAGGTGTTTGGGGAAACTGGTAATCCCGCGGGATACGTTCTATGCAGTTGTTAGTATCACTTAATGTACTCGAGCGGGTGTCAACGTACCATTGCTGGGCGTAAATCAGTCCATGACCATGCAACTGCCCACCGCCGAGTCTTTGAGCCTTGGACGAATTCTGTGACTGCGTAGTTGTGGTTGTTATGGCTGATTAGTTTCTCGACGATGATGGAAACGCTGCTCAGTTTTCCGAGCATGGTGGTGTACCATAGGACTTGCTCGCCAAGCTGGATGCTTTCTTCGATCATCCGTGTGACGAATTCAAGCTCGCCTCCGGAGGAGACCATCTCAATTTCGGCTCCTGTACATGCCTGCAGCTCTTTAGTTATTGCTTCATTCAAAGACGGAACCGTGGCATACTGAAAATGGAGGTCTCTCTTTCGCTTCTGCAGAGGCAATCAATTCGTCGCGGGAAGCATAAAATGGGGGGTTGCACATTGTAAAGTCAAGCCTATACTTGTTAGCGATAAGGTTAAGATCACCGGTCCGTGTGTACAAACCGTTCAAACCCCGATTTCTGAAGCGGAATGAGTTCGCTGGTGGGTTCTGTCTTGATGATTTGGATCCGCGATTCGAGTCCGTTTCTGGTTACCGTCTTTGTGGCAGTTTGTATGTTTTCATCATCGATATCTTTTTTGTGAGCCCCTGATCCAACGCACATGGCATCCTTACTTACCTGTGGCCACAAACTTCCACCTGGGCCTGGAGGCACATCCAAGCAGTGGGTAAATACTACAGCATCCTGTTCCTCTGGGTGTGCATTAGCAGAGATCAACTATCATAGTAGTGGAGAAATACATATCAAGCCCTGTAACGTCACGGTCAGGGTCGAAGTCATCACGATACTCGTCTCCGGTTGTATCCAACAGGTCTTGCAGCCACAGGATATAATTCAATCTGCCAAAGTTAGATGATGTGATAGTCTGAATTCTTTAATAATCTACCTATTAGGCACCTGATACGACGAATTAGCAAACGAAGTAGAATGGTAGGGATACGGCATACCGGTGGACATAATCTGTTCTTAGGAATGTCGACTTCCAGGTCAAAGTCTTGCTTTAATAGACTCTTGGTCAACTGTCTACTGCCTGTTAGCCACCATGTCGGCCAGTCCGATGTCTCAATTCGTACCGCACCGCATCCGGATCCGTGAAATCCAATTGTCCATTTGGTTTCAAACTGAAACCGTCAGTTATCTATCGTGAAATCACACGATCACAGACCACATACTATTTGGCAAACTCCGGAGACTGCAGCGAAAGCGCCGTGAAATCGACATCATTTTTGTAGATATTGCGCGCAGCTCTCATAGTGTTCGTATGTCCTGTAGTTCCATCAGCGGCCAAGACAAATAGATTGTCATTTTCCCACCTACCACGGGCCCCTGTGGGCCAAGTCCTAATCAGCCTTAGCAGACCCAGAAATCTGAGCCAATATGCCTTTTGTAAAGTTAGAGGGGTCTCTCCGAGTAAGCAGCAGAGCCATTGACTGGTTCTGGTTAAGGCACTGGGCGGACAAGGCCCGAAAAAGCCGGCAAAAGGCACACCGCTCACTGCTAAAAAAAGGGCTGAATGATGTCAGGGCGGGGAGGTCAACACGTGTTGGGCAAACAATAACTTCCGATTTCCCCTCCACCTTGTTTCATCGCTACCGCCAGTCAGTCGTCTGATCCCTTTCCACTCAGGGGCTGTACTCCAGAGTACATAACATTGGCATTCGTTCATAAACTGTGCATAGCCCTGCTGCAACCGTTCTTGCATATTTCTTCTGTCATTCGTTAAATCCACGGCCTTCGTTAATCTGACCCCTCAGGAACGGCCATCATGAATAAACTCAAATCGATGATCGAGGGCGAGGTGGACAAATTGGAGGAGCAATTCAAAGGTCAGGACCTAATTGTCCCCAAAATGTGGAGAAATCTTTACTTATTGAAATTGTACACAGACACCGGTTTTCACGATGCCAGAGCCCAGGCCCACCACATGAAGCACAAGTTCGGAAAGTTCTTCAACATTCTCAACCCCAACCACCGTCATGACGAAGAGCACGAGCAAGCGACCGACAAGAAGCGAACTGGCATTGCGAATTCCCATCGATTCGAGTCCTACGCCCCCATTCGCGAGAACAACAACCTCAAGTGGTATGTCGACGCTCTGGACTATCTCTGGGCGGTCTCGATTGCGCTTGACCAGGCCCAGGAGGTCATCTACTTGGCGGACTGGTGGATCTCGCCGGAATTGTTTTTGCGGAGACCTCCATTCGACAATCAGGAATGGCGCTTGGACCAGATTCTCAAGCGGCGCGCTGAGGCTGGTGTGAAGATCTACATCATTGTGTACAAGGAGGTTAGCAGAAATTGGCTTCAATGTGCCAATTCCGGATTGCTGATGAATTCTCGCTTAGGTAAACCAAGCGCTTACTTGCAATTCGGCCCATACCAAGCATGCTTTGGAAAGTCTTTGTCCCGAAGGAAGCCGCGGTCATGGGAACATCAAGGTCTTGCGCCATCCGGACCACAACATCTTCGAGAATGCAGCAGACATGACTCTATACTGGGTATGAAATGAAAAAAAAAAAACCCCGTTTCGAATGAACACAGTATTAATGGTTGCTAGGCTCACCACGAAAAATTCATTGTTATTGATTACGCCTTGGCTTTCATTGGTGGTATCGATTTGTGCTTCGGACGGTGGGATGCTCATCAACACCCTTTGGCCGACTGCCATCCCTCAAACTTCAAAAACGACATTTTCCCCGGTCAGGAATTCAACAACAACCGTATCATGGACTTCCAGAGTGTGGACCAGTGGCAGAAAAATGAGATTAGCAAGTCAGAATACGGCCGTATGCCATGGCACGATGTTGCCATGGGCCTGATCGGCGACGCTGTATACGATATCGCTGAGCATTTCGTCCTCCGTTGGAACTTCGTCAAGCGAGACAAGTACAAGCGGGATGACAAGGTTGACTGGCTTATGCTCGAGGGACGCACTGGCGAAGACGAAGACCTCGTTGCGGTCCAGCGTCCGAAATTCCCCTGCGGTGATTATGTTCAGCATCCATTCAGGCCGTTGGACACCAAGCCTCGCGGCAGACAGGGCACCGTGAGGGCACAACTTGTGCGCAGCAGTGCCGACTGGAGCAGTGGCATTTTGCTCGAGCATAGTATCCAGAATGCTTACATTGAGATTATTCGCAACGCGAAGCATTTCGTCTACATCGAGAACCAGTTCTTTAGTATGTCGCGCATACTCCCCGCTTGGAAAAATATGCTAATATAAGTACCAGTCACCGCTACGGGTGAGCACCAGGCGCCTGTTCATAATATTATTGGAAGCGCGATTGTCGAAGCTTGTGTCAGAGCTGGTAAAGAGGGAAGAAAGTTCAGGGTCATCATTTTGATTCCTGCTATTCCTGGTTTTGCTGGTGACTTGCGACAGGTTGAGGCAACTGGTACTCGGGCAATCATGGACTACCAATACAAGTCGATCTGCCGTGGTGAACACTCGATCTTTGGGCAGATCAAGGCGCAGGGCGTTGATCCGACACGTAAGTAACGAGCTTTTCTCTGTTCTCATTGCGTTGCTGACGGATAACAGAGCACATTTTCTTCTTCAACCTGCGCGCCTACGATCGTATTAACAAGACCCCTGCTCTGCTGAAACTTGAGGAGGATGCCGGCGTGTCTTACCAAGATATTCAGCGTGGTATTGCCGAGACGATCATGAGTGATAGTGTCCATCCTACAATTGGCAAAGAGGGTGACAAGGGCGAAAAGGACTACGAGACCACGGCTGGTGAAATTGAAGAAAAGATTGAGCGGTTGCGCAAGTTTGAGCGGCGGCTTGAGGCTCGCGAATCTGACGAAGGACTGTTCAGCAAAGACACGGTTGCCCACACCACCATGTTGCATGGGGGTAAAATGTCCGACGAGGCTTGGCAAGGTGACCCGGAGGGTGAGAAGGAGAACTTTGTTCAGGAGGAACTCTATATTCACGGTAAAGTGTGTATCGCGGATGACCGGGTTGCTATTTGTGGTAGTGCAAACATCAACGACCGAGTAAGTGTTCTTTCCTCGTTCGAAACTATATAGTTCGACTGTGCATGAACTAACAATTGCAGTCGCAACTCGGATTCCACGACAGTGAGCTCGCCATCGTCATGGAGGATGAAGATTTAATGGACAGCTGGATGGACGGCAAGCCGTACAAAGCAGGACGCCACGTTGCCACCCTCCGACGAGAGCTGTGGAGAGAACACCTGGGACTGCTTCCGGCCCAAGACTATGACGCGTCGCGGGAACCCAACGCGCAGCCCCCGGGCGTCTGCCCCAACAAGGTCCAGGAGGGTCCTGAGAACGATTTCGTTGCGGATCCCTTGGGTGAGCGACTCTGGGATATGTGGACGGAGCGGGCCACTGTCAACACGGAAGTGTTCCGGTTGCTCTTCCGCGCCGACCCTGATGACAATATCCGGACATTTGA
The DNA here is from genome assembly GCA_023627475.1 of Aspergillus sp. S3505. NCBI lineage: Eukaryota > Fungi > Ascomycota > Eurotiomycetes > Eurotiales > Aspergillaceae > Aspergillus > Aspergillus sp. S3505. The sequence continues at coordinate 181,222 of JAMAHJ010000021.1, read as the reverse complement.
GGACTATGATAAGTTCTCGCCTAAGGGTTCGAAGCAGGGCCACCTATTCGATCCTTTCCAGCCGGTTAAGCAGGTTCGCGAGCAGCTCGACAGGATTAAGGGACATCTTGTCTGGATGCCGCTTGATTTCTTGAAGGATGCTGAAATGGCTGAGCCTGGCTTGCAAGTGAACCAGATTACTGAAGTGAGTTGACAGAATCTTTTGTATTGCTTGGATGAAACTAACCATATATATCAGAGTATCTACACGTAAACGGGATGACTAACTTTGGATATGGAAAAGCTGATGATATATATTTTTTGATTTGATATTATTTATGACTTTTATATACCACTTACCTCCTGTCCGGATCATATTCATTGATATTCATCGACGATATTTCAATGAGAAAGATGAGTTATGAGGGTCCAGTTGAACAAATTGGAATATTATAGTAATAATGGAAACGCTATTTCAACAAATGGCAAGATGGCCGAGCGGTCCAAGGCGTCAGGTTAAGGTTACCTTAACTCATAACTTCTCGAAGTTTCCTGATCTCCGACAGGGGGCGTGGGTTCGAATCCCACTCTTGTCAACTCTTTTTTGTTCTTGGTTCTTTAGTTCTCCTCTTTTCTCTTTGCACGCCTCTTAGATATTCTATTTTTTTTTTTTTTAAGTTTTCGCTTGTTTTGCTATTTTCGCATAGAATAAAATTGTAAATTGTACGTTACATGAAGAGTAGATGTGTCGAGTCCGGTCGTTCTGCTGGAGACCCAGACATGATGTTCGGTCGATTATATGTTTCGACCTGTAGAGGACAAGTATTCATTCGAAGGTGTTCGCATATCTTTGACCTCCCAAAACATCATGTGCACCACGAGACTCGAAACAAGGACGCAACCGATTCAAGGTGTAACATTGTACAAGACATAACGTAGTCCTGGAGATAGATTAATTGATTGCTCATTAATGTCTATGCGTAGTGTATCTCAATTTAGTCCAATCCAGCCAGTCCAAGCAAATCCCAAAAAACGCCATGAAACCCCCGGAAAAGCCAAAAGAAATAAGGAATCCATCGCAGATTAACACCTTGACCATAAACCAGAACCCCGAGCTTTGCAATGCGATGCACCGAAATCAAACGAAACGAAACGAGACAAGAAAACAACACAATGTCGCATAGTCGCACGAATAAGAAATGCAGCAGATCGGTCATTAATTAACGTAGCGCTCGAATTGAGTTGTAACTGAGTTGTAGCGCGCGAGTGTAGGACAGGTTGTTGTTTGTCGTTCAGTACGTGTGTAATGTATGGTAGGACGCCGATTAACACCAATGTCGTTTAGTCAGGGTATGAGATCCTGCTGTGATTCGTCGTAAAGGGGAATTAAGTATGAGTTGGAATGGAGCGATAGCGTGAGAGGTAGTCCGTGCCGTGGAGAATGTGAGATAACGAGACGGAATGCAAGTAGTGAGGGCATAGCGAGTGTGGTCCAGTCACGGCATATCTAGAAAAGGAGTCAGTCGTTTGTCTTAGAGACGAATGGTTGGAGGCTGCACAACATACCTAAACATGCGATTTATGACTTGGACTGGTGGCAACTGTGGCAGCGAACGTAGCCACAGATCTTGCAAAGCCAGACGGCCGTGAATGGACCGCCAGTGCAGTCATGGCAGTGCCAGGTGAGGATGTTGCCGTTGCTGGCCTGGGTGATGGCAAAGGCGTGACCGGAGCATTGATTCGCCATGGTGTAGACTTGAGTGGGTGTGGATGGGTTAAGTGAGGTGCGTCCGAGAGAAAAGAAGTAGATAGTGGAGACGGCGTATTAGAGAAGATGGGATTGTATGATCAAGAAGACTGGAGTTGTTGTGATGATGAGACCTGGGGAGACTCTTCCATCATATATATACTCGAGAACAGAGGTATGGCAGGATGACATTCCATGAACCTATACCAAAATGGAGATTGTTGGACACACCACAGCCCGGAGAGACCGTCCCTGGTCAGTGGTACATAGACAGAGGGTCCAGACCGCCAGAGCCGAAGTTCAATGAAGCTGGAGAATGGGGAATAACAGGATGCACATAGCCGAGGGTGTTCAAAGCGTTTGGGATTAGCTAGGGTGGAAGAAAATAGAGGAGATATGAAGAGATGGATATATCAATTGGGTTGTGGACCGTGGATTCCGGGGCTATGGACCCGATATTATTAGCAACGACTATTGGAATGCATATCGCGATCTTTGGGAGCAAAAGAAGAGAGATCATCTTTAAAAAAAGAAAAAGCACATTCCAGGATCCAGCCCTGCGGTCTCTGGGGTGTCGATCAGGATTCTGTATTTGAGAATATGATATCAGCAACTATATTCTACTATAGAGAGCACAAACATGTCGGACACTGATCTTACTTTACAAGGAATCAGATGATTTACATCGATCCATTTAGTGCCTGGAAGCGCTCCATCTAGCCGACCAAGGTACAGTACTATTTCATCGCCGAAGAGCACCGATACTAACTCGCCAAAAAAGGGTGCCGAGACTAAAACAAACACTAAACCAGACTCATTATTACTCTTCAGGGACAGATACATAACAGGGGACCCCGGAAGCCCCTCCAGTCGACGCGTCTCCCGATGACCAGGAAACTTCAATAATCCAAGTGAACGGACCAATCTCCCATTAGATACAGAGATAGCATGCTAAGAGATTTTTTCTTTTTTTTTCTCTTTTGTTTTGTTTTGTTTTTTCATTATTTTATGTTTATTTTTTTTTTTCAGAGTTGACGCATGCTATTCTTATTTTCTTCTGTGCAGACTACAAATCACTTTGCTGCATCTGCCGGGATCCCTCTCTTGTCTTCCCTCTCTCCCCTCGCAGATCAATTCCGAACACCATCCCGCGCGGGAGTCTGCAGGGCCCCAACAACCGGGTTCATTCGTCATGAACTAGGGCCCAGCTAGAGACAAACTATTCCTTTCTTTCGCACCAAAGGAACCCTTCGTTTACGGTATATGGCATACTTAGTACACTATATGGATGCGACCGCCCCTCCATAGTCCCCGCCCTGGCATTTCGCCAAAAAAAAGACCTTAAGTAAAAAAAAACTTGACCAGGTGTCCCAACCCGGCGGTAACTGGCAGATCGTCGAGTGCCAGGAAAGTACAGTTATTCTTCCGAAGGGATCATCAGAACACGGTGTACGGAGTAGGCAGGGAGTAATACTTGCATATACACATTGTTTGAGTGGTAGCCAGGGAGTGTTCCAGGGGTTTGCTCCACCGTCACACATGCATATGTACAAACCAGGATCTGGAATCAAGGACTTGGGATACTCACATGGAACATCATGGATAACTTCGGGTCGATATGATATGAGTTTGGAGTTTGCTCGTGAGCGCCCCATACGGAGTACGGAGTACAGAGTAATCAATCAAATAGACGGTGGCTTCGGAATTACCAGCTGAACTATGGAGTCAACATTTGGCATTATCGCCCTCGATACGTACCTGCGCATTATTATTGATCGAACCATTCACAGTCCGGCGATCTGGGTCTCCAACCAATTGGCCAACAATGGCGTCGCATGTTCGAACTTTTGCCTGTACGATCTACCGGATACCCTTCCCCGGGGGCTCTCACTCAGCTAGATACATAGATAACCCCACCAATTTCCCAAGTCGGTTGAAGGCCCGAGTTTCCCGTGTTTCTATGCTTTCGGTCCCTTGACAGGTCTTTTTTCAGCCGAGTCTCTTAATTTTGTTTTGTTTCCTTAACTAGCTTTGCAATTGCGCCGAACTATTCTCCTTACACTACGGTGTACACCGTGGTTTGGTACACCGTATTGACGGGGTCGCTGTTTTCTCGCTGAAAGTTCGTGATTATGTACCTTGTTCGCTAACTTGCTTTTCCTCATGTTTTCTTTTGCAGTTCAGCCGCTTCCCATTCGACCGGAATACGACCACACCAAACCAGCACTGCCACACCTGGTTAGCCCAGAGAACGGGGCCCCGCCCCCCCCGCCCAACCCCCCCAGACCCCACAAA